>PVIR01002163.1:0-90065 GCA_004026965.1 Petromus typicus
GGGGGGGCTGTGGGATTTTTGAGGCACTCTAAACTTAAGGAATGAGAGCATTTCCGTATTTTCCTCACTCTTCTGACTCTCATGAGGCTAGACATACTGTCCTGATTTTTTACACTTAACTTTTACATCCCTAGTATTATACATAGCATATACTGGGGGGCAATACACAGAATGAAGATACTTCCCTCCCATATAAATCAGTTAAATACAGTGTAAGAACTAAATATAAAGGAGAAGACATTATATATCATGAGAGGAAAGTACTGTCTCTAGATATTGATATGAGGATGTTCACATGCAAGAAACAGGAAGTAGTGAGTGAAAGGAAAATTGATCCTTCAAGCCAAGAACTAGTGTGCAAAGAAGATGGCTGAAGAGAAAGGGAGATCTACAAGGGAAAGTGGCTACATCCACTGGGGGACGCATAAAACTCCATAGCCAAATGGATGAAGAAAACAACAGGCACTTCACAGAAGAGGAAGCATAAGAACTCAAAGACGGTATGCAGAGACAGGGGCAGCAGTTTCCACAGTAATCATGAAGCTGCCATTTAAATCACCAGGTTGGCAAGCAGAAAAGGTAAAACCTCTAGTGCCAAAGTTTGGAAGTTCAGAGCAAGGCCATGAGCTCTGAATGTGCCAGCTCGACTAGCAGTTGATGTGACTTTGGAGGAAACAGTTTGGCAGCATCCAGCACTGCACCCTCACGTGTCCCATGCCCTCGCAGTGTAGATCCTGATACAACTCTGCTTTAGGAAGTAAAGTCAGTCTGCCGGAGGCATTGTGAGAACAAAAGCAGCTAACTCACTGACTAAATAAATGCAGAAATATCTTTACGTGTGTACAACACAAGACTGTATAGTGGTAAAATGAGCAGGCAGACCTACGTTCAATGAATAGTAAACTTAGATAAATAATATCAAGAAAATTCTCAAGTTGTATGTGATACTTTACTGTGAAAGGTAAAAACAATGTTTTTTGTATAAACCTTTGAAAGAGTGAGAGTAATTATTGACTTAGAGATATGTTAGCGTGATGAATTGCAAGTGAAAGAACACTTTTAGAAAGATCCACAGTAACATTTACCACTCAAAGACAGAAAATGCTTGGAGGATGGTGAGGGTTGCCTATGATAAGAGCAAGTCATCTGGAGTCACTCAGTGCTGCGTACTGAAGTCTAAGACAACTTTTTCCCAGGCATCACTGCCATAGGCCCAGGGCCACTGAAGTGGAGCCTGCAGTAGAGGAGAGAGACTGAGCTCAACTCTGAACACAGTGTGGCCAAATGAGGACCCATAGCCTAGGGGCAGGACACAGATCAGTGATGGGAAATGACCGAGAGGGATGGTTGAGATTTTGGCCCAGCCAGAGCAATGAGATGCCTGCTGAAGCCTGCAGGCCAGCTGAGGCGAGCACCCACCACCGGGGGCAAAGAGGAAGAACAGGGACCAAAGAGGTTGGTGGTCAGATAGAGTGGGGATCCTAGCTGAGTCTGGCAAATTCTAAGTAGTGTGGAAATGAACACATTCGAACACCCAGGCTCGGTGGCTAAATAGTCCAAGGGAGCTGAGTGGGGTTAGGGCAGGAGGACCTTCAGATCCGTGTTCAGCAGTGAGTGCTTGCTGCAGACGTATATGGCTCTATCGCCAGGTTATGTGACTTACTTATGTGCCAGCTGTGTTCTTCAGCACATATGAAGTACTTCTCAGTAAAACAAATACAAATACAAATAAATAACCTACACTGTAGATATAGCTAAACAAATGATGTTTAATATTAACATCAAATGAAGAAAGTAAACACGCAGGAATATTATCACAAAGTGATCTGAGAAATGAAAACAGATACACTAGGTTGAAGTTTTTAATTAAGAGCCAGTTCTCTGGGATTTCTCCCACCATGTCCACATTCTCTCCTTCAGGTTGATTCCTGGTGTAATTCTGGGGGCTGTTACCTCAGCTTACTCCATACCTGCCACTTGTCTGCAGTTCAAACACCAGCCTTGTCACAGCAGGGCTCAGCATATCTCTCTCAAGCAGGAACATGACCCTGACACCCTCTCATGGTCCCTGGGCTCTTGGAAGGAATTCTGAGCCCTGAAGTGCAGCACAGTCCATATCAACCCGTGACCCATTTTCTCA
This sequence comes from Petromus typicus, assembly GCA_004026965.1. Taxonomy (NCBI): domain Eukaryota; kingdom Metazoa; phylum Chordata; class Mammalia; order Rodentia; family Petromuridae; genus Petromus; species Petromus typicus. Next base: position 2,141 of record PVIR01002163.1, read on the forward strand.
TTCCTTTCCACCCTCACTCACTTTCTCTTCCCTCTCCACCCTCCACCCCATGGAGGGACTGGCCGCGGTGACACGCACCATCCTCCTTTGCTCCTGGAGCCCCGTGGCCCTGCAGATACAGGAACCCCTTCAATCTCATTTATTTTATACACACTGCAATTACAGACAGTGAGGTGTATTCGAAATGTACAGTGAGTTTTTAAAGGACAAAAATATTGCAAGATTGCCTCTATTCTCTGAAAATGCTTTCCTCCTTCTGAACACAATTATCCTATCACCTTTGCCTCTTTCTGAAGCAATCAGGGACGTTCTATTTCATGAGTGATTTTAGTTGTGCACATTCTAAATGGATCCCAAATATGTGCCTTGCATGATCTTTTTGACTATGGGAAGACCTGGAAATCTCATGAGGCCGGATCCAGGGAACAGTGGCTCAGGACCCAAGTGAGGTCTTTAAGGGTTTGATCCCCCATCACTATAGCTTTGCTCACACCTCGTGAAGGTGCTTATGAAAGATTTCCAGAACCACTTTGAAAAGTGGAAATTATCATAGGATAAGTGTGGTCAGAGTGAGGGGGAACTAACTATGTCCAGGGGGTTGAGGCCAAAGTGTCTTTCAGGCTAACCTGGGCCTCTGGGCTGTATGACCAGCCCATGTATTAGGGCAGCTGACTGAGGGCGGGGTGCACTGCCTACCTTCATCTCCAGAACTCATGTCTTCTCCCTCCTCCATGAGTCTTCCTGGTCTCAGCCCTGGCCTCGCGTGGTCACTGGCACTGGAGCAGAGGTGATGTCTGATGCTACTGGTCGCATCACTTGGTTGGTAATCACCCCTCTAATTTCACAGACGCTCCTGAAAACCTTCTGAGTCTTTGGCACAGAGTGGGACTCTGCATTTTGATTGAATTGGTGACAGAACAAGAAATTCAGCTAAAGGGGACCCAAATCTAGACACAAAGAATTCTGTCATTGCTCCACAAATACTATGCTTTAAATTTCTCCTTTCTAATCAGTTTTAATAATATAGGCTTTACTAAAATAATGAAACAAAGCATTTAGAAGTCAAACAGATACATAGCAAAATACATGTATGATCCGTTATGTTTATATCAAATATATGTTAATATAATCACAGTAAAAATTAAATGATAAGGATATTAAACATTCTTTTGAATAAATTTTGCTTGAGACTATATCCTATAGTTAAGTATAGTCCCAAATAGCTCAACTAATAAACTGTGGCAAAACAAATCCTATTAGAAAATTAAGGCATCACTTCCAGCTATAAGGATTTTAAGGTAACGGGAGACTTTGAAAATCTTGGTAGTTTGCTCCAATTGGACTGTATTGACAGTGAGATTGGCTTCCTTTTCCTGGTCGATCTGGTCAGCTAGCTGGTCTGTAGGCAGGAGCACTTCACCATAGCGGAAGTCAGGGCAATAACAATCATGAGGAAAGAGACTGAGCACTGTAGTGTTGTCACGCAGCTCAGTCATGACTCATCTGAATTGTGTGCCACACTTTGACACAAAACTGTCCCTCCAAGTGTAGAATTTAGTTATGTAGAATGTACAGCTTCCTATACCAAAATATGATCAGCACGTTTTCAGACTCTCACATACTTCCGCCACGCCTGGAATCAAGCATTTTCTCCTCAGTGACCCTTCTAGTGACTCCAGCATTAGGAGGTACCATGTAAATATGTTCTTAGATGGCTATGTAGGTGGACATATATCCCACGTAAAGGCACAGAAATACTAAGAAATAAAACAGAATGAAGGTCACTCTTGGATAATTTATTTATTCTTACTCCCAAGGTGGTAACAGTAACTGTTTTCTCTCACAGTCCCCTACCTCCTCATCCCTTCTCCTCTTACTCCTTCTTCATCAAAATATTAATTGTATCCTTCTCTTTCACGGTATTTATGGTGCCTAGTATAAAAAGGTAAAAGGAGGAAAAAGGACTGGAAAGAAGAAAGATAGGATATGGTAAACATAGGATTTTGTAGCATAAACTTACGATGAAATTTATTTTTAAATGGGTTGTGAAAAAAGAAAGGCATAGGCATTGCCCGTGGCGTCCGCTGGGAGAAGTCAGGCAGTGGAAGAAGTCAGGAGCTGCGCCCCGCACCCGCCTCCATGTGCACCCACAGCTGGGCCATGCGGAGATCAAGAGAGCATGTGACTGCCAAGGAGACCTGGTAGGTACATCAACGTGACCCGCAGCCCCGCAGCCCCATCTGAAGAAGCTTATTTTGCAAATCCCTCAATAGCTTCATGCCTCCATAAGGCGTCAAAATGCCCCATCCATGACACAGAGGTCAAGGAGAGAGCCCAGGTGGGAAGCATGTGTCAAGAGATTTTGATTATTTCTGATAAAGAAATAGGAACCGCTGGTGATTCTCCTACGTGCGTAAAACTATTAAAGCATCAGATAGCCTCATCCAGAATTGCAGGGCATGGCAATGAATGCAAACCATCAATGTTTTGTATTTAAAATATCTCACTATTTGAAAGTTTTTACATTTTTGGAATATCAAGGATATTCTAAGCCCTTTGGATGTCTATTCCTTTGCCGCTTGAACAGTTCTAGACATGTGACTTTATTAAAATTAGGACAACTTCAGAAAAATCTTTGTGCTCCTCCCAGGTGCATGACACTTTGCTGAGGCAGGATTTATGACTATTTATAGTGTGATATTGCAAATAATATATTTTTAAAGTCAAAGATAACTGCGCTGTTTGCCTGTGTTGTCAATAATAGAAGTTCATGACATTTGATTTGCGTCTTTGTGAGAAGCAATGTTATTCTGATTTAATAGCTTCCATCTGCTCTCCTCATTTTCATTGCTCCTTTTACAGTTTCCAAATTCCACCCCGGACCCTCTGGGGAAATTTCCTCCACATTGATCCTATTCATCTATGACTTGGGGGCGGGCTCTGTGCAGCCCGATGGTTTTGTTTATTGATCTTGACTGTTAGGAAACTTGTTGACGAGCTCACTCCTGCTCTGCCACTTCTTCTGGTCTTGGATGTGGGTGTTTGGAAATTGCAGAGACTTAACTGCCGATCAAACCTTCATGTTGAAAATCTGTTTCACAAAGTAAAACTGGGAAACAATTGGTGAAGAAAGGTGCCTGGAGAAGAAATGCCCAGTTCAGTGTTACTGTTTCTTCCAGAAGCTTTTGTCCAACCCGTAAAAAAGATGATGCTTGTGTAATGGACTTGTTGGTAGAAACAGAAGTGAATCTTTATACTTTCCTTTACTATTATTAAAATGGATTGCAAAATTAGTCAAATGTTAGCATTATATTAACAAAAATGTAGCATATATAAAGTTTTATGGGCATGATGGTCCTTTGCAGTATGATTTTTAAGCTTTTCCCTTTAAAACTCTGTATTACATTCAAATGGATAAACCCAAGTGTGATTCTATGTGGACATGTGTCACCCATTTTCATATTGGGCCTCTGAAATAAAAATTTGAATGTATAGCACTTTTATTTTTGCTGTTCTAACTACATTCATACAGTTAAAGAAAAACATAAAGTAGCAAACATTTCAATAGATACTCATCAGGAACATGATACAAATTTAATGATGTTTGCTTTATCAATATTTTTGAGGATATGTGTTTTTATATTATGACACTAAAATTATTTTACTTCCATATTTAAAAACTCTTAGATGGAAAGAGATAGAGGTATATTTCAAACTAATAGCAAATAGTGCCAGGGATCTATATTTTTAGTCAAGCACTTTCCACACATATTGATGATCAGAGTGGAATTAATACATTTAGACTCACACTTTGGAGAAATTTGTCTTCATTCTAAAAGAATTGTGAGATACATTATGAGGAATGAGATCAGCTAGGTGTGGGGTGAGAACTTTAGTACAAGATGCAGGGTGGATGAGTCAGGAACCTGGATTTCAAATTTCTCTCTTGGTTTTCTGGAAATGCTAGTTTTATACCTTGAATGTCATTTCCCTGTAGCATGGCAAAGGCTTCCATTCAGTTCCCCACAGTCTGATGTAAGTAGTCAGGTAACCTTGCTAAATCAGCTTAATCAAGGTGCCACCTAGACCTCCTCTCTAGTTGTGAATTTCTACTTTGAAAAAAAAATCATACTTTAGGCTTCCTATATTGTGGGATTCACTTTTTATGTTATGACTTTTCCCCAGACTTTAGGTAACTGAAGTGAGCCTCTTGTCAAACCATCGAGGCATTTTAACCCTATCTGGCCTGCAGTGTCCCTGGCAGCTTCCCCACTGCCCTCACTGTGCTTCCTGGTGGCATGAGTCACGCGCATTTTGTATACACTCACATCCTTCTCATTCACTTAGCTGGATTCTATGCTCTTTGGTGGCAGGAAAATTGTCTTCTTATTCTCTAGCACAAGGTACTGTGCTCTGTACATGGGTCAGCTTTAATACTTGTTTACTGGAATACAACCACAAGACCCTCATTCATGCCCGCACACATGCTTCATTCATTCATATCAACATCATGGAACCAGAATCTGCAATGTGCTGAGCATTTCTGAAGACATATGAGATAGCTATGCACACAACATTAAATCCCCAAATGTGATAGTGATCCCCTAACAGCATTCCTGAGTTTCAGATTATAGCTCAAGAAACAATGCATACATTATTTTAAAATAAGAGTGATGGTAGATTCTGCTGACTTAAAAAGCAATGGAATTTAGATACTAAGATCATCCCATACCAATTTCATGCTTCATCAGTTCCCGGGGCTCAGCCATGATTAATTATTCAGCTGGATCCTCTATTAACCAGATACTTCTCACACCTTCACACCTGAAAAATGATTAAAATAAGGGTTTCTCTAGAAAATTTAAATAAACCCTCTAAATAATTTGGTGAAGACTTTTTCAATACTACTAATAGCTTATTAGGCAATTCCTTTTTCTCCTTCATTTTGTGGTTTGAGTCACTGGTTTGGGGAATTTTAACTACCTGAGAGCAACATTTCTGCTCCTGTATCACAGATGTCACAGGTGTGCTTTCTGGAGCTCACTGATGCCTTTTCTGGTACTGCTAGGTCCATCCCTATGTAAAGTTATCACTCTATGGAAGTGCATTGTATCTCAGAACAACAAATTAAAAGCTTGTAAACCTATTTACCTCCAAAACTAGCATTTAAGAGTACGAACCTAACCCTAAAGTTCTAAGCGTCACTCTCCTTCACTGGCCAAAATAGTTTGTATAATAACATCAGTTTTCTAGACTACTTGTCTGTCTTCGTGTTTTTCTAGGTTTGCATTGTCTGAGTTTAGATACAATGATATTCCTCCAGATATATTTTTAATTATTTAGCTCCATTAAATTTCTACTCATCTTTCATGTTAGTATTATCAAATGAAATTTTAGATTCTAATATGTGGTACTTTACAAATACCCTCATTTTTTTCCTCAATCTTCTTATCTATAATTGTTTTAGTGAAATAATAGTTATTTTGACTTTTACCCAGGAGGTCTACTCTCAGCCCCATGATGGTGCTTTATGTCTCCATTCAGGATTTGGTGTTTACTGCTAATTTTTAACTATGACAGTAGAGAACAATTTTCACAATAATGTATTGAGTCAGTATTTAAAAGATCCACTTTTACCCTCTTTACAGACCTCGTCAGTACTTATGGGAACTTATTGACATTTTGAAGGCTAGTACATATTGTATTTTATTGCATGCTACATTTAAAATCAGATTCTCATTTTATTCTAAAACTTGGTTTCTTTTGGAAACAGACCATTGTGTGCTGATTTTTTTGCTTGTTCTTTCAACATTCTTAGCTCTTATGTACTTTTCCAAATACATTTGTGTCCTCATGCTTTGGGAGCTTTTCCTTATTGCTACTATGTTTTTCTGTGAGTTCTTCACATCCTTAAGAGATGGATGGTGCCTGGAGAGCTGGGATGGGGGCGAGTGGGGGCTGCCTGCACTAATCTTTGCATCTGAAGGGCCGGCCTGCAGAGGTATCAGTCACCATTGGGTAGCTAGGTGTTTGGAAATGCTCATTCTTCCACAAATAGACTCAAACATTTTGCTTTAACAAAGATTTGTGAGGCCATTGCATTATGTGACTTTAGGATCCCATCTTAAATTATTTCACAAAAAAATTCTTGAATAAGGGAAACAATGAATAAATTTTCATTTCCCCAGAATGCAAGAAAGTATTCAAGTATTGTCTGTGGGCTACACCATGAGCTTGATAGGCTGAGAACAACACAATAGTGGAGCAACAAAGCCGTGTCATAGGACTAGAATAGGATAAGAAAATAGTGTCATGTGGTTCTCAACAACAGGGCAGGCAATTTCAGCATTGTGCAGACATCATGGTGTGGCCTTACACAGACTAGAACAGCTCTAACATCACCAGGAGGGACCATCTTACATGTGTCATTGACTAAAGCATTCTCATGCAGCACATAGTGTATAAGCAACAAAAAATACACAGACAATGGTCAGATACAGAAATATTTATGATGTTTAACCATGATTATGTGGTGTTGACTGGAAATCCTGTAATGAAAAGAATGTGGTGTACAAAGTCTAACCGAAGCCCACCCCATGCTAAAGTATTGGGAAAATACTTAGGTAGTATTGATGTTACATACACATTGCAGTCCAGTACCAAATCCTAGGAGAATTTTGATACATGCTGTCAGGTTTAATGAAAAGCCTATTACCTTTATTTCCCTTCCTACTTGTGGTGCCAGGGACCATAATCTACAGGTGGATGTTTCATCCCCTGACCAGTCACCATCAAGAGTGCTCAAGTGAATCAGAAGAACAAATTTTCCTACACAGTTATGTTGACAAGATGACAGTGGATTTAACTAGTGCCTCCAGAGACCTAGTAAGAATAGGAAACTTCCAAAACCTTCAGATTACTCATAGTGCAGTGGCCTGTGTTGTGTGGAAAGGGGTTGAGGGAGTGTGGGGAGGTTCTTGAAACCAACCTGTCTTTGAGAGGAAAACTTAGAATGGAGACTCAGTAGACTGACCTGTTCATGTCCTCTGTGGGGATCACTTTTGACCAGGACATCCCTGTGTCTGTATTTTCTGTTGCTCAACTGAATTTTCAAAAGCATTCTAAGAGACAAAAACTCACATTTTAATATATCAATCTGAAGTGTGACATTTTCTGTTTTAGTTGCATTTGGAGGTCAATATATTTTATTCTCTCTCTCTCTCTCCCTCTTTCTCTCTCTCTGTCTCTCTGTCTCTCTCTCTCTCTCTCTCTCTCTCTCTCTCTCTCTCTTTGTCTGTCTCTCTCTGCAACTGCTCCTTTCTAGAAATGCTTTCCACATCCAGTGATTTTTGTTAGGCTTTTGTGTTTCTTGGTTGCCACAATTTCCCTCCTTCCGCAGCCACATCCCCAGGCAATTCTTACTAAAGAATGACACCAAACAACATGTCAAGAGCCTTTCAAAATTGCTGCCAGACTTAGCGACATTCTTACAGCATATGGAGGACCGATGCGGAGAGTATGGCAGAGCATTACCTGATGCCTCGCGGCAGGAAGTCTCGGGCTGCTGGAGGCTCTGGTTCAGATTTGCAACATAAACAGGACTTACCATTTGTTCAAAAAGCACCTAGCAAAAGTTAACCGAAAATGTCTTTTTCAATCAGTTGCCTCTCCCAGCTCCCAAGCTTCAGCTCTGCCAATAGAAAATATGAAGGTAAAGCGAAGACCGAAATTATGGCTATGTTTAACATTATTCTGACTAATAGAATAATTTCATTATAATTTAAATGTGTTTCATGTTGTCTCAGATCGTAAAGACAATGGCATATGAGACCTGTATGTTTGCAATTCTTTTACACGAGGCAAAGCTCTTATAAAGCTCATACTTAATGAGCTACAGTTTTTCTATTTGTTAATGATTCATATTTATTGACAATATAGATTGCCTATGTGCATATACCACTTGAATAATTTTTAATATTAATAATTACTATAGTATTAATAATAACTACAATAGTATATTTATTCTATAAGAGTTTTAGGCAAATATGGTGTTGGGTGATTTCCAGATGAAGGTAAATTCGTTCCACTGACTCTGTGTTTCCTAAGTTAAACTGTGTTTTTTATGATGAAACAGTAGAGAGGCTAAAATGCACATCCTTAGTCTGCCATACAAGTGCCAAGATCCAGGCCTGGCACTTAGGCTTCATCCTAGAGAATATAAGTAACCTTTAAAAGAAAAAGAGCTTGCTGTACCATATGAAAATGATTGCCTTTCTATACATATGTTTGGTGGTTTACTGTGTATACAGATACTTAGGGTACAAACAGGTCATTTAACAAGCCTCAAGTTTTGGATCAGGTTGTTCTAATGCACAATGCCTCTGTGTATGTAATATACATAATAATAGGTATGTCCCACAGAGATTCATGCAAACTACCTGAGATCATGCATAGACATTTAAAGGACATTGTCTGGTAGGTAGTAGGTGCCTAGAAAATATGCCAAAAATTTTCTTAAAATTTTTTGCTGCTTGGCATTGATATACTTTTTCTCAAATGCATTTTGAATGGATATTAACTTTTGAGCATTTTTGGATTCGTCATTATTCCAATTATTAATCCAACACTGGATCCACTATTAAAATGCTCACTTCTCTCTTCTTAGTGTCGAATTACGCGTGGACATTATTCTGAATGCCCCCTAGACAGCCCTTGAATCTGCCCTCGCCAGGGTCTGTCCTCTCCCAATAGCTCAGTGAGCAGAGTTAACTTTGTCTTCAGCCTTCTCCTCAAGACTTCTTTTTGGTCCAGTTCTATGACCACTAACATGGAACGCAGGCCTCACAAAGCTGTTTTACTCCCACTCTAAGGTGTCATTGTCCTAAGCAAATATTTCATTGCCTCATAAATTTCACACTGAAAGGAAACTGCTTTAACACAGAAAAATGAAAATTTTAGCAATATACTCTGAAAGTATTATGCAATCATGATACAAAAAATTGACCAGAAAAAAATTGAAAGTAAAAAACAAAAAACTAAACCCCAAATATTCTGATAAAATATATTCCAAGTAAAGTGTTAATGATAGTGTGTAGTTTTTTGAAGCATTAATACTTCCTTGGTAGTATAATTTATTTAGGAATGGAAGGATTAAGCTCAGTATACTATCAATATAATTAACTATTAAAATGTTTATCAAAATTAAATAATTATATAAGCAAAATTATATAAACAAAATATTAACTTATTGTCATAGATATCTCAGAGCCTTAAAAATCAATCCAAATTTTAAAAACTAAAAGTGAAATCTGGAAATATTACCCACATCTACATCAGGACTTGAATGACATTTTTTGACATAAGAAGGAAAGTTATTTTTGGTTAGCACCTAGTATACAAAGAAAAGAAAAAGAAGAGTAAGGGAACAGAGAGTAGCACTTAATTTAGGAAAAAAGTCGGTGCACATTATCAGTTTTTACAATTGCAATGTGACGTATGACAACTGAAGCATCATATCAATTCTTACAAGTGTGATGTGATATAGTTGTATGATATCCAAAGCATTGAGAACTAGCCCTCTTGTAAAGAATGCAGTGCATGCTCAGTCCTTGGACATATAGTTTTACAGCAGTAAAAATTTGCTCACAAAATCCTGCAGAGGAAGGTTAGACACATCTTACATCTCACCTCATTTAGTCCATCAGTCAAGGTTCCATTTAAACACGGTGAATTCAAAAAGCTGATTACAAAACTACCAACAACATTCTTCATTTAAAATAGTGCAGTAAGTAGAGAAAAAGGAAGAGCTGATTAATGTTTTAAAATGCATATATAAGATATAGATTAATATATTTATTTCTAAAATTAACTAGCCTGAGGTTACTATTTATAAATTCTTTTGCCTACAGTCATATTTTCCTCCCTTTAGCCAGGTACGCTAAATCTAGAATTTCAAGTAAGTTCACTTTGAGCAATAAATTTGGTGGGATCCAACCTCATACTCCATCTCTGCAGACTCAGCCCCGATTCCACATTCATTTCTCAGTGATGCCATGTGGATGGATGCTCAATAGCTTGCCAGTCCCTGGGGTGGTGGTCTCCACTTATGGTTCGAAGTCACAGAGAGACAGTGAAAGTGAACTTTGGAAAAAAATAGAATAGCTTTCCCCTTGCAAGCAACTGTGGCAGATAAAGGATGGGTGGGTGGTGTGAGCACTGCACCCCAGCCCCTCCCAAATAGCTACTTCCACTGTCACATTCAAGGTCTTCAGTTCCCTTGACTGTCTCATCCAGGGCTTCAAAAGTCCCAGAATTGTCTGAGTCTATATTTCATCTTGTTCAAGCCTCTGCCCTCCTTATAAAACCGTCCTGAGCTTTCAACAGAAAACTGGCTTCAACTTCTTGTTTGGTGATTTTGGTACAAGGACAGTTATGATTTTTGAAGTTGATTTTTGGTTTTTTGTAGCTATTTCTATTCTGCAATTATAATAAAAACACATTTAAGTTTTATAAAAACTCCTGTTTGGGTAAGATGTGATTTTCTAAGGCGAGGATTAATTCTAAATTTTTAAATTTAAATGTCATAGTGTTTAATCTTCTAAATATCTTTTTAAACATTTATAGAATCTATGATGCTGACTCTTTTTCCAATGATGTTTGTTCTTAGGCTTCTTTCTCTGTCTAGCTTAGTCCTACCAAATATTTAATAATTTCATTGTTCTTCGAAAGACATTTCATTCCACGTATTGGAAAAAATGACTTCTCTTATATTAATGTCCACTCTAAATGTATCTATTTGTTCCTTCCACTTTCTTTCTCTTAAGTTGAGGATTACAATCTGCCTCACTGAAATGAATAAAATTACTAATTTTCAGCTTCATTTTTTTTCAAACATACATTTAAAATGACTGCACCTTTGCACCTACATTCACACAACATGGATGAGAACTATCTTTACTGATATCTCAGACTGCAACTTTGCAGTTTTATTCATTGATCAGTGTATACCACATGTGATTTTTTAAAATCGAGAGTGTCTTCAGAGCTGTCTGTTACTGATAAGTAACTTAGTTATTCTATGATTAGAGAGCAGTGCCCAGGTATACTAGCTGCTCACCTCTAGCAGATGAGTCAATGAACTTTGTGTGCACTTTAGTAAATGTCCATCTACACTGAAACATTCTGCATATTTCTTATGATGAGGTGTCTTAAAAATATGAATATTGTCAGCATTGTCTATGACTATTCAAATCTGTATTATTTTTAACTATTCCTTCAATTTATTACTAGGAAAACTTTGTTAAAATTATCTATGCTTTTTTCTAGTTTTTTTTATTTTTGAAATGTTTAATTTATATATGGTGATGACCTGTCATTACGTAAGTTCAGAAAACAGCCTATCCTTTTATATATTGGAATCTTAATCATTATTAAACATTCTACTTTACTATAATTAATTAAATTCTATTTAATTAAATTAAACTTAAATTCTATTTTACTTGAAATTAGGACATCTATAGAATCAGGCTGTCATCTCTCTATCTCTTTCCATTTCATATTTTGTTTAAAAAAATTTGGCCAATTTAATTTCAAATATATTTAATAGTTACTTTTTTCCCTTTATCTCTGATTGTATTCTTCTGTAAGTTTTACATAGCTTTGTTTTTCTTACTATGCATCTTTTAGATTAAAGCATCATTCCTTAATTCTAGCATAACAATAGATTAAATTCCTTGTATCTATATGCCAAATATTTTATCTTAATTTTCTGTTCTTCATTCTGCATAAGAAACCATCACCAATGCTATTGTTTTATAGCCCACATTTATTTAGCTTTGCCCAACTATGCATTCTTTCATTGCTTTCAATTTTTTTTCCAAATTTCCAGGCTTCTCTCTGGCATAATTTTAATTTGTCATCTCTTCAGGACTACTTCCCCTTTTGTGACTCTTAAATGACTTATCTTTTTGGGAGTGTGAAAATGCTTTGTTTACCTTCATCTCCTAAATATCTTTTCAATGGGTATATTTATTTCAGCTTTCAGTCTTGGACAATCCTTAGCTATGTCCTCACAAGCTATGTCCTGTTCCTCTTCTTGCTGGACTCACATCTATTTTTCTTAATCATACAGTGAGCTCATTTTTGTTCTCCCATTTATTTCTTTGATGTCTGTATTTTTATCTTGCCTATTTTCTAGCTTATTATTTACATGTATGTACAACTTAGATATTTATTCAGCTTTAATCAGTTTACTGAATTCATATTTCTAGTTATTGACTCTGAATTCAACTTGCCTTGATGCAGTAACTCACTGTGCACCCACTACAGGACACCTGCAATCCTGTAGGTCAAATTCCACATGGCTCTTACTGTTCTCTCTGCTTTGAAATTTGAAAGGTCAAAATGAAGATGTTGGTCACACAGAGCTGGAGCAACTGGGGAGAAATCTTTTTAATTTGTCCCAGTGGTTGGCTTCATTCCTCGGCAGCAGTCAACTCTGCCTCCCTTTAGATTTTAACCTGGCTTCCTTGACAAATGGCCCCTTCTCACTAAGGTGCTGGGAACAGCATCCTTCTTGGTTGGACCTCTGATTTCCTCTCTTACTAGTTTCCTGCTATCAGCTGTCTTTCTGTTTTTAGATTAATTCTAGCAGGACAATCTCTTTATATTAAAATCAGGTGATAAGGCAGCTTCCTTAACATCATAACTTGAAGGAAGCAAGGAGACAAAGGCCAGACGGCCATGTACCCAGCATTCTGCCTACTAAAGAAAATCACAGTTATGAAATTTCTATTTGAATTTTAAAATTTTTTGTTAATATTCTCCACTTTTGTTTTATTTAATAAAATATAGATTTCTAAAGAATGCTATTGGTAACATCAACATTTGTATTATTTTAATCATCGATTTTTTTCTTAAATTTTGATCTGCTACGTTTTTCATATTTGGTTATTTTTATAAAATGTTTGGCTCTTGTAAGAAAAATTACATATTTCTTTCGCGGTATTTGCTGCATGCTTTTATCTTCTGCCACAGTGATTCGCGCCTGCTTTTGGCAGACTCTCTACTAGCAGAAGCTCCCCCAGGCCTGAACTATAGCACAAAGCATTCAATCACTCACACGTGGTTCACCCTGACTCATTTTCTAGGACCATAATTTAAGCCTGGTACTCATCCTCAACTGCCTACTGCTGAGACCTGAAGTCCAAATGGTGTCCCCTGTGCTGGATCTGACTTGAGGGATTCTGCTCTCCCAGACACCCTTGGGTCACACGTCCAGCTCCTTCACTGTTCAAATGCAACTTCAGAAGTTGCAAAGTCGCCGAGGGGGAAGTGTGTGAATGTCTGACGTGGCTCTCTTGGCCGGGGTCCTGTGGGTGGACGCATTCCCTAACCTCTACTGTCTTGGTAACTTTCCAAGCACTGGAAAAGTTAGGTAGGAACTGGGAGTTGACCCTGAGCCCAGCCCACCACTGAGGACTCAAGAGTTTCAGCGGATCTACATTCTCAACAGTTGTTGGTATTGTTTTTGATATTGGCTGGTCTAACACATGTGAAACACAATTAACTTGTTTTATTATTTTCCTCTGCTGATATAGGAAGTGCCATCTTTTCATATAATTATTTTCCCTCCACATTTCTTCCCGATGCACTATGCACTGAGGTCTCTGGCCCATGTTTTAGTTGGATTTTTTAAAGTGTTAGACTTTCAGAGTTCTCTGGACATTTGAGTTAATTATCTTTTATCATATGCATCATTTGTAGATGTTTTCTCCAAGCCTGGGAATTCATTTTTCCTTCCCTGGCTCTTGTCCTCCATAGTCCTGTTGTGGATCTCTTTCATGAATATTGCTCTTGCTGTACCTGAGAAGGCCTCTGACCAGCTCACGTCATCTGGGTCTTTTCCTTCAGTACCTTTTGGGATACTTGTTCTTCTGCATTTGCACTTAGGTCTCTGAACTATTTTGCGCTAATTCTTCCTCAGGCTGGGAGTTTGAGATCTAGATTTATGTTTGTGCTTGTGAAAATATTGGCACAAGTGTCTTTGATCCACTTCTTCTCCCAAAGGTGAATTTACTATGTCCTCATGGGTCTCTTCTTGGGTCCTCTCACTGTTACATCACCTGTGTGACTTTTCTTGACCTATCCCAGAGTATCTTGATTTATGGTAAATAAAGCTGTATGGTAAGTCTTGAAGTCCTCAAGGTTCTACTTCTCCTTGTGCTTCTGTGTGGCCTGTTCTTGGTCTTTCACCTCTTGCCACAAAAGCTTAGAATTTGTTTGTCAATATCTATAAAACAACAATGGCTTTGAGATTACAAATAATATATTGAATATATGAATCAAATTGGAAAGAACTGACTTTTTGACAATGTTGAGTCATTCTGTTTATGAGCATCTGTTACCTTATCTGATGTCATTCAACATTTTGGAATTTTCTTTGCCTCAGAAATCAACAGTCTAAAATTCTCTACATGTGTGTTTTGTACACATTTTGTTTGATTTGTATTTCATGTTTTGGAAGAGTGCTAATGTACAAGGTATGATTTTTTTTTTTTTACTTCTTCATTGTTAGAATAGAGGAACTAGGTAGACTTTTGTATCTTTATTTTCTATCCTCCAACCTTGCTATAATTTCTTATTAATTTTTAGGGTTTATCTGTTCTTTTCTACTTTCTATAGAAAATTATGTCACCTATGAACAAATTGTTTTATTTCTTGCCTTCTAAGTCATCCCTTCTTCCTACTCTTGTTTTATTGTACTAGTCAGTACATATAGTAAAGTATAAAAAAGAAATTGTGAAAGAAAAACACTTGCACTATTACTGTTACCAGTGAAAAAGCTTCAAATCTGTTTTGATTAACTATATCACTTTTATGTATCTGCAGTGTTTCTTAAGTCAAAGAAGTCTTACTTTGTTTCTAATCTAATGATAATTTTTATCATAAATAGGTGTTATATTTTGTCAAATATGTTTCCTACAGCTAATAATGTGGATATATATATATATATATATAATCTGCTGATGTAATAGATTATATTCATTGATTTACAAATATTGAACAGCCTTCCATACATGCAATAAGTTCTATTTTATTATTGCATATAGTACTTTATATACTCTTATATTAAGTTTACTGGTGTTTGTTTAAGATTTCACCTTTATTTAGGAGAATAATATTAATCTGTCAGTTTTGTCATAATTTATTTAGTTTTGGTATTGGAGAGTGTTAGCCTTGTAGGATGAATTGTAAATCATTCACTTTAGTTTTTTTAAATTAAAATCTTTATTGGTACATTATGAATACACATCATCATCGCATTGAACACTGAGAGTTTGTACCAGAATATGACATGGCATGATTCTCATTTTTCCCTTTTCCTCACATCCTGCACCCCCACCTCCTATATACATAATCTTTGTTTGCTTTTTTTCTTTATTACTGTCACATTCTTTTTCCCCTTGGTATTTACCCAGACACCTTCTTTCCTTTTAAATATTTTCTATTTCACAATATCAACTATATGTACTACAACTCATTTAAAAATTCATTTTCTCATATCAAAGAAAAGATACGATATTTACACATCTGTGACCTATTTATTTCATTCATAAGGATGTCCTCAAGGTATGTTCATTTGAGTATGAGTGACTCAGTCTTATCACTTTTAATGGATGAATAATACTCCATTCTATAAAAGAACCATGTCTTCTTTATCTATTCTCCAGTTGATGGACATTTTGGTTGTTTCCAAGATTCAGCAATCACAAACTGAGCTGCTATAAACATGGGTACACATATGTCACTGTGAGAGGAATCTTTTAATTTAATTCAGAGTGATGACCAGGTCAAATGGGACCTCCAATTCTAGCTTTTTGAGGAATCTCTACATTGGTTTCCACAAAGGTTGTACAAGTCTACATTCCCACCAGCAGTGGAAAACGAATCCTTTTTGTCTACAGCCTCGCCAACATTTGTTGCTGGCTAATTCTGAAATGGCAGCCATTCTTTGTGGAGTGAGATGCAATCTCAGTGTTGCTTTCATCTGCACCTCTCAAATGACCAGTGATGTTGAGCATTTCTTCATATACTTCTTGGCTGCTCTTAATTCTTCCTCTGAAAAGTATCTGTTCATTTCAGATGCCTATTTTTGAGTTGAGTCTTTAAACTTGTGTGGGCTGATTTTTTTTAAGCTCTTTATATATTCTAGATAGTAGCCCTTTGTCTGAGGAACAGCTGGTGAAGATTCTTTCCCATATTGTTGGCTGCCTTTTCACTCTGTTGGTGGTTTCCTTTGCTGTGCAGAAGCTTTTTAATAGAATGAGATCCCATTTGTTGACTTCTTCTGCCAATTCTCGTGCTATAGAGGTTTTGTTCAAGAAGTTTTTCCATGGGCCAATGTCTTGAAGTGTTTTACCTAACCTGTTTTGCAGCAGGTTTAGAGTGTCTTTTAATATTTAGGTCTCTTATCCACTTTGATTTTAGCTTGGTACACGGTGAAAGAAATAGGTCTAACTTCAGTCTTTGGCAAATTAAAGCCCAGTTTTTGCAGCACCATTTGTTAAAGAGGCTATCTTTCCTCCATTGAGGATTTTTGGCTCGTTTGTCAAAAACGAGGTGACTCAGTGTATCTGGAGTAGTTTCTGGATCTTCTAATCTACTCCATTTATCCTCAGGTCTGTTACTTTGCCAGTACCATGCAGTTTTTATCACAGTGGCTTTAGAGTGTAGTTTCAAGTTTGGGATTGTAATACCCCCCACCATGTTCCTGTTGCTTAGAATTGCTTTTGATATTCTAGGTCTTTTGTGGTTCCAGATGAATGTTTGAATATTTTTTCTCTAGATCTTTGAAATATGCTGTTGGGATTTCAATCAGGAGTGCATTGAATCTGTATAGTAGTTGTGGGAGTATAGCCATTTTGATAATGTTGGTTCTTCCATTCCATTTTTTGATATCTTCTTCCATCATCTTTTTCAAAGTTCTATAATCACTTTGCTTTTAAAGAAATGGGGGTATTGTTGTAATTTTTTATTGAATGCTATTGAAATTTTTTCTTGTGTGAATTTTGGCAGATTCTGTACTTTAAGAAATTGACCCATTTAATTTCACTTACCACAGAGTTGTAAGCATAGTTGTTTATTTTATTGTTTTATTATCATTCTAACATCCATAGGGTCTGTACTTTTTTTCACCTATTTCATTTATAATATTAGTAATTTATGTCTTCTCTTTTATCTCTTAATTATGCTGGCTATAAATTATAAAATTTATTGAGATTTTAAAAGAGTCCACTTGGGTCTATTGATATTTTCTACTGATTTTTCTCATTTTATTATCACAAATTTCTGCTCTAGTTCTTAGTATTTCTTTCCTTATGCCTAAAGTTAATTTGCTTGTATTTTTCTAGTTTTATAAAGCATAAACTTACATTATTGCCTTTAGATTTTTTTCAGATATATTCAATACTATAATTAGCCTTCTAAATATTATTTCTGTTACATTCCACAAATTTGGATAAGCTGTGTTTTAATTTCATTATTTGAAAATGTTAAAATTTCTCTTAATATTTTTCATTGATGCATGTATTATTTAAGAAAGTCTTATTTAATCCTCTTCTTATACTCAGTCTTCTATTTATCTTTCTGCAACTGAATTCTCACTTTGTCCCACTATAATGTGAGAGCAATCATTTTTCATATTTGTTCATACTTTACATTGCTTTAATATGACACAAAACATGGTTTAACTTGTTAATGTCCCACATGACTGAAGAAAGAGTGATGACTTAGTTTATTAATATTAATATTTCCAGTTGCTTATGGGTGGTGATGAGGTTCAGTACATCTTCACATAATTTCTGTCTGCTGGTTCTGTTTCTTAAAGAAGTGTGTTAAATCCTCCAACTTTGACACTGCATTCTTTCATTTCTCCTTGGAACTCTATTTGATCTTGCTTTGGAAGAGTTAATCCTCTATTGTTAGATATATACATTTTTGAATTTGTCATGAGTTTTGGAGAATTGACTGATTCATTACTGTATTGTAAGTTTCTTTATTCCCAATACTTGTGCTTATTTTGAGACCTGATCTGTCTAAATTACTGTATCTACACCTGCTTTCTTTGCATTAATTTTAGCATTACCTATCACTTTTCATCTATAAGTGTCTTTATAACTGAGGCATGTTTCTTATAGGCAGCATATAGTTGGATCTATGTATCACCTGATAATTTTTGTCTCTTGATTGATGGACTTAAGCTATTGAAATTTGTAGTGATTATTGATATAGTGCAATTAATCTCTGTCATATTTATTACTATCATTTTTGTTCTTTGTTCCAATTTCTAATATTCATTCTGTTTCTGGCTTTTTACAGTTTTAGTTGGGGATTTCATATAACTTGATGTTCTTTGCTTTCATAACATATTAATCATCCACACTTTTCTTACAATTTTTTTTAGCTGTTGGGTTATAGTTTGCAATATGCATTTGTAAATAAGTTAAGTCTGATTTCTAGTAACATTACACTATCTTATAACAAAATAACCTCAGTTCCTTCTTCTAACCCTTTGGATTATTGATGTGAATTACTGTATATATATTAATATATCTATATAAATATTATATGACAGATGCATCAATATATACAATATAATACAATATCACCATTGTTTTAAATAAATTTTATTACATTAATAAAAATGCAAACAACCAGTTTTGTTTACTTTCACTATATTTTCTCTGATACTCTTCTTTTTTTACATTGATCTGATTTTCATATCCAGCTACATTTCCTTCTTGGTAAATAATTTCTTTTAACTCTTTGGCTAAGGCAAATCTAGGCTAAAAAGTTCCATTGATTTTAATTTTATTTCTGAAAAAGTCTTCATTTTTACTTTGCACTGGGAAAAATAACTTTACAAAGCACAGAATTCTAGATTATTGAGTTTTTTCTTTCGAAACTTTAAATTGTGACTTTATGCTTGTCCTTCCATGGTTTCTGAGGAGAAATCTTAAGCTTGCTTCTCTGAAGATGCCGGGACTTGGGCTGGGCCAGGATCCAGCCCCAGGTCTCTGCTCTGGCTGGACCCCACTCCCATGCTACCTCTGTGTCTCCCATCTTCCATCTGTATCTTGCTCTCTGACTTCTCCTCTCTTACAGACTGCAAAGGACTTGATTTCCATTTAGTTAGCTTTAATTCATTATTAAATCAAAGTGACAATATCCAAATTCTTTTTATGCAGAACCAGAAAATATCTCAACAAATAAGAATTTGACCATATAAATAGACATGATCTTATGGGGTCTAGGTATAATTTTGTGCATTCATAGTACATAGTTACCCAGAAATGATTTATAATAAACAACAAAACACTTCTCATTTTCTTGATAACAAGTTGTGCCATTCATAAATTCATATATGCATTTATAAAATTGATAACACTGCAGAGAAAAGACAGTAGAAAGGCCAAGGAAATACATGCGCCCCATCCTACTGTCATTCTCACAGATTGTATTGTGTTTCATTCATAGCATTCAGATTTAACTAAGTGATCTCAAAATATCTCCAGGTGTTAAAATTTTAAATGTTAAGCAGTAGTTGTCTCCACCAAGAACAGAATTTGTAAGGTTTTAATTGTTGAACAAACCCATCAATATTAACTGAGAACCAAGATGAAAGCTCAGAGATATTTTTGTCTATTTTGTTCATTCCTTTAGCATCACGGTCTCACACAAAGCCTGATTTACAGCATTCAAGGGCATGCTGAAGGAAAATTAATGAAATGAGCTCATAAGATTCTAGTATCAAATGAAGAAATTAGTAAAATAAAGAATGGCCTGATTATCAGACTCTCACGCTCTGTATATTTGGTGACTGTTGATTTCAGATCTCTATAGACTTTGGGGAAAGTTTCTTTTGGGCTCACTGTTACTTCAGGTCTATGTTGAATGGGGAGTTTCATAGAGATGATTTGAGTACTTTATTTCTCAGTAACTAAGAATAGGAACACACTTCCGGCCTTTGACAAGTGCTCTCAGAGTGAATACCTGGAAATTAATGACACAGTCATTAGGGCTGGAAGTTTGCTCATCTGAGCCGAGACTGAAATCAATCAGACAAGCCAGCCTCTGTGTGAAATGTCAGATGATGTTAGGCTTTCAGACAATAAAGCTGATAAAACTGCTCTTTCAAGTTCAGATATTATTAAATTAATAAAATACACAGGAAGGGCTTTTAAAAAAAGAAATCAATTTTGCTACAGTACCCAATTTTTAACTAAATAAAATTAACTGCAGGCTTTGATGGGGTTTTTGTCTTTGGTTTGTTTTGTTATTCACCTTGGTACATTGATATTCTTACCGCTTGATCTATGGCGATAACCTTTTAACAAGTTACCCTGTCTTAAGCATCTTACAGTTTGTCTCCAATGGACAGTACTATTCTGTCTCCTGTGTTCAAAATTCTCCAGGAACCCCTCATCACATGAAGAGCAAGGTCTAGCTTTCTCTCCCCTCTAGAATGATCCCTGCTGCTCTACCTGCCTCTGCAATACGTCACTCTCACTCTTTACCAACAGCTCAGCGCAGCCTCCTTCCTTCCCTGATCATTTCTCATGGAAGCATCTATGGTCCTGCTCCCTCCACCCACAGCATCATCTGGACACCATGAGATGCTTTCAGTTAAACCCTATCACATCTCTACAAAGTGAAGCTCATCACTCTGATCCACTTACAGTGTTGCCTGCACTGCCATTCCATCACAAGGAGCCATTTTTTGGGTGTCCATGCTCCTAGCTGGTTTCCTAGCAGGTGGAACAGGTGGAGCACAGTCGGTCCAGCTGCTATTGCAGCTTCTATCCAATGGTCACCCCACTGTGGCCCATTACCAATGGGAAGGCCAGATACACGTGCTGCTCCCTTGTGTCCACAGCTCTGCACACCTCTACACACCTCCCTTCCTGTATCCCTGAAGCCCGGTGGCCCATGGTTTCTTAGGTTTCTTCCTCTACACCAAACAGATAGGAGGCCCCACTGTCATTTTTTTGGTTTTTAAACTTTTCGATCTCCTACATCATCAACTCTCACTCTAAAACTCATTTAGCTTGAAGCACTCACCTTGTCTGTTTGTTGGATCAAGCCCTGCTTGGTAAGGGCTCTTGCCCTTATTCTGTGGGTGAACCTTAGTCCCCAAGACTGGGGCACTTGTTCCAAGCTCAAGCCGGTATTGTTTCTGCCCTGTACTCTTCATTCATTATGAATATGCAAAAGAATGGCAGTTTCCTATTTCTACTGATTCAGGGCCCTCTTGCTTTTGAATCTAAGAAAACCATATTTATCTTTATTATAAATATAAACATGAAATAAAATTTTATGCAAGTATATACTGACCTCAGATTTGTTTTTCTATTCATGCCTTACAATTCTGCTACATATTTGATTGTGTGACTATCTGGCTAAATTACTGTGTTCCCTGTTAAAGCACAAACCTTAAAGTATAGAGGTTGTACCTATGCCCAGGGAGAAGTGCCTAATGCACAGGATTCTTTCAAAACCCCCATTTGTTTAGTTGAAAAATGTATTGAGTGCTGGGCATTGTGAAGATAAGACTCCGTATTACAGTACACAGCAGTGTGAGGAAGCATCTGACTGAAGTAAGTGTGCTGAGAGCCACCGGAGCTGTGCACAGAGTAAAAGATGGATCACAGGGAATATTCTAGCACAGAGTGAGGGTAGCTGGGTAGAAAGAATGACTGATATTGCACAGGTAGAGTTGGAGGTATAAATATTTAAAATAGAAAATGGCAGCTATAAACAAATCTAAGAATGCAAGAGTTTTATGTAGCAGTGAATCACATGCCTGGCCTTTGAACAAATGAATTGGAAATTCTGGTGTGGATTTGAGGGGGGCTGTACTGGGATAAACTCAGGACCTTGTGTTTGCCGGGCAAGACTGTCACTCTCTGGCCCTTAATGTGGACTCTTCAAATTTCTTATTCTTCTCTTTCTTTTTCCTTCTGGAGCTAAGATGGAAAAGAATGACTTGGTAAAGTCCTCAGTGGTGCAGAAACACAGGAATATTAAATAAGAGTGCATGAAGGGACTCCACGCTGTACTCCTTCTACTGTGGAGAGGAGGAGGGAGTTGGACTCCTACAAAGATGATTTGGGAAAGAATAAATTAGAAACAAGACATAGGGCCACTGAAGGAAGAGGAAAATAATGATAAACTATTTACTGGAATTCCTCTTTTCAATTTGAATTCAAAAGCTACTGGAAAATTATCAGCAAGAAAAAGAAGAATTGGTTAGGAAGAGTTTGGGATGGGCCACCGCTAAGTGTTCTAGGCTGGCTTTGGGGCTGCACGTTGTCTCAGAAAGATGTGTGTGGAGACCTGTGTGTCAGATGAAGAGGAGCCCGCGGGCTGGATCTGTGGTGTGTGTGTCCCGAGCTGCAGCCATGCAGTGCCCATGAGCCAGACATGTGCATGCTAACTTCTTTATGATTAGAAGAATTTATTCCCTACATTAAAGTTAAGCACAGTCCAATCTTTGGATATTTTTCAAGAAAACCACAGTTCCATAGCGGTAGAAGCCCACAGTGTGAGGCTCTGTCCCCCATACTGTGGGAATGTAGGAGAAGGGATGTTCATGGGTTCCTGTGCTTGACCTCCCAGCTGTCAGGCAAGACATTGGCACCCCATGGGCCGTGCAGTCAGTGCCCGTGGGGAACAGCCACCTGGCACCACCACGCGGGCTTTCACAGCATCCTTCTGCAGAGGTTTCTGGCCCTGTAAGAGAACTGCTTGAGTTTCCCAGGGGGAAGGCAGGCATGAACCCCTACAAGGAAGGAAGCAGCAGTGTGCATCCCAAATGTCCCTGTGCCTCCAGCAGAGAAGGTTAAGCCTCCCTCCTCCTCTCCACAGTGTGACAGTCCTCCTACCTGTGCCACTCCCAGGCCACTGGCTCCAGCATCCTGAGGGGCATCTGCAAGAGTCTGAGTTCTGCCAGCTGTGTAGTTTGAATGGGGCCACGCAAGTGGTGACTTTCCTTCTACTGTGGGAGGACAATAAGTGCCCAGCTATATGGAGGGAGAGTGTCCCTCGCTGTGTGCTCATATGGCCAGTAGTTCCAAGGGCCTCCCAGCCCAGCTGTGTACACACAGTAAGCACGGGGGACTCGATCACTCGCAAGGAGCAGAGCACCCTGGATGTCTTAGCTGGGACAAATATCTGGATCCTGCGTGGGGACAGGAGTCTGGTCACACTTCAGCAAAGGTCATGAGCAAGTAGAAAGAGCTTACAGATGTCCCCTCCCTCATAGGCCAGCACCCGCAGCTTCTGCACACTTCTCTCTACAAAGTGTTTTCTCCATATGCATGTTCAAAATGAGACTAGTGCAAAGCACTGCTGTTTAACTGCTACTAGGGACAAAAGTTTCATTTAATTCATTATTTAAATAGGCACATTTCTTTAAAACATGTAGGAACGTTGTCTTAGATGAGCTTCAGCACTTTAAGGAAGAATTCACTGTTGTTGTTTTTGTGTTAGATTTGTGTTTAGAATTGAAATTTCTTATAAACCACTCATTATTTTAATCAGAACCAATTTTAAGATAAAGTAAACCTCGGGGACATCTTTGAATACCAACACTTCTTTCATACTAATACTGATTACCTTATATGCAAATGTGACATCAGTGCTATCCTTTCTCCTCCTAGTAGATGAGATCACAGGTTTTCATCCCTCATCAGTACTACCAGGACAAAACCACACATTAGCAGCAGCCCATGTGTCTTTCTTGATGTGTCACCATTACATCTGAGCACTACTCAAAACTGTATCTAGCAGTGTAGTCAAGATGGAGAAATTAAACAAAAATCATTTACGTACATAGATGGTGGTCTTAGAATGTGACCTCTTATCCTTTGAAATCATATGTATGATTTCCAAAAATATTGAGGAAAGTGAACAGAAAGCATAAAATAAGTTGCATATTTTTTAAAATCATTATTCTCTTCTTGAATGTTAAAGAGCCTAATAAAATAATGAATAAGATTTTCCTTTTACAAATGATGTTCTACATAATATAATTTTTGTATGGCATAAAGACAGAGTATATGCAAGAGTTAGGACTGAGTTTGAATTTGGCTGTTTAGGGGCCGGTGATGAGGCGGCCAGTCTGCAGAAGGGCGGAGCCATCACATGACATGGGGTAAGCAAAAACTGAGAGCCGGCAGCTTTGCCCCTCCAGTTCAGAGGAGAGCCAGGCATATCCCACTACCACTGCCCAGAAAGTCCCCTCAAAGCGGTGGCATTTGCTCTCTGTGGACTCATCACTTTACCTGATGCACTTTACTCCCTCTACACGTTTGCTTGACTAGTCCAGCATGACTAAGCATGTCTTGGAGCACAGGCGCCTTGCTACAGCATCCCTAAAACACAGGCTAGTAACACTTCCAACCATGTATGAGATTCAAACTGACCCCAGACATAATATCCACCTGTTCACAAATAAGTGAGAAGGAAATTAATTTCTCTCTAACCTAGTTATTGGCTGAGACAGAGACATACATAAGAGTTTAACTTGACTGTCTCTTCTTAGAATATTCATTCCCACTGAGTGAGTCAATAGAAATGAATGAACGGAGAAAGAAAAGTGTACATTCACAGCTTTGAAAAAGTTTTGGAAAACATCAAAAAGGAGGAGTGACATCAATCAACAGAGGACACTGACTTTAACTAGGAGTCTCAAGAGAGAGGAACTTTAATGCTGAGTCCAGAAAAACGTGGTCAGGTGACCCTTCCTGGAAGCTCAACAAAGAACTCGTCAGGCTGCCAAGTGCAAAGCTCTTGAGAGTCTCATCCAGCCCAGGAACCATAGGAAGACCAGCCCAGCAGAAGAGAGAGGGCTTCACACACACATGCACACACATGTACACACACACACACACACACACACACACACACACATGCACACAACACACAACACACATCTGTTTCAGTACTTTTCAAAATGTTATGTAATTGCTGATTTAATGAGTTACATTTTCAGGGGATTTGTATACCTTCTGGGCAACTAAGCAAAATATTTATTTACCCTGATTTATTTATTTACCCTTGCTTACAAAGAGCTCAGGTTTAGAGTTTTGCTGAAAGGACAATCTTCAAAATTTTAAGAAAATTATGTTTGTATATATTTGTTAATTTGGAGGAAAATAGGGTTTATAACTTTACATTTTAAGACAGTGTCATTAAGTGTTCAAAGGTCATATCCAGTATTTATGCACATAGAAAATTTTGAGAATCAAAAAGAGAAGCAAACTAGGGTTAATTACAAACTTTAATTCACAGACAGGATTGTAGTCAGTTTTGTGCAACTTTATGGAGCCCATGTTGATGCATTTTTACCTAGATGGATTTCTGTGTATCTTACATAGAAGTCAGTATCTATATCCACAAAGCCAAGTCTGTCATGTAGAAGTTCTATTACCACCCTACAATTGTAACCAAGCAGCTGAAGTTATATTATAGAAAGTTTTATTTTGGCTAATAGTTTTGAGGTTCCAGTCTGTGACCAGTTGGCCCCTTGCTTTGACCCTGTGTAAGGCTGTTGGAGGGTGATTGATCCTACAGTTGCCTGGAAAGAGGGACAATGAGGACTAAAGAAAATCAACAGAGACTTGCATAATTTCAAGGTATATGAGGGCCGCAATGTTGGGGTCTCAGAATGGGCAGACATGACACTCCCTCCCAAGCTGACCACTGCTTACTGGGATCACACAGTTCTTGGAGGGAACATCGAGAACTTAGAGGGGCATTAATCTTATGTAGATGCTGGTCTTGTGCTGATGAAGATCGTAGGTCATGAGGTTCTTATGTTGATGAAGGCAATAAGGAGACCACTCTTACATTAGTAGGTGGGAGGAGTTAGATTGATAAGGCATTTGGCCCCCACCCTATGAAACTTTCTCCTACTACTCATAAGGAACCATGAGGTCTTCAACTAATAGAATCCTTCCCTTGAGCCATTGAGGTCTGAGCTGTGACTGGAGGCAAAAAAGGAGTTACACCTTAACCTGCCATAGCTGACTTATAGGCAGGAAAACTGGGCCTCATCATCATTTAATTATGAAATGATTTTCTCCACAAATTATGCAGAATTCTCCTGAACATGAGGCAGTCTTCTCCTCCCAGGACCACCTGGCAGTGCCAAGCACTCATTCATGCCCAAGTGGAGGACAGGAGGACAGGAGATCAGGACCACGCAACCCTTTTGAGGACAGCTCTCAGAGACTGCACAACTCCCAGCAGGCCCCGCCTCTGACAGTCCACGTCCTCTCAGCAGCTCCATTGGACAGTGACCAAGCCTTTCACCCTGTGGATCCCAAACTTCCCTGTGGATCCAGCGGGCCCTCCTTTCATGGAAGACAATTTTTCCACAGAACAGGGGTGGATGACCCAGGATGATTCAGAATAGTGCATTAATAATGCACCTTATTTCTGTTATCACTGCCCCGTGTACCTCATTATTATTACATCCTATTCTCATTAGGAGTGTGCACCCCGGATTCCTCCCGTGTACAGTTTATGGCAGGCTCTGTCCTCCGGTGAGAATCAAACCCACTGCACAGACATGAGGCAGAGCCCAGGCAGTGAGGCAAGCTGTGTGGAGGGGCTGGAAACACAGTGGAAGCTCCCCTGGGTGTCCAGTCATAGCCATTTTCAGGCATAGGCCCCTGGTCCTAACAGCATACCCATACCAGTCCCCTGCTGGAACACGTGGCCTCTGGGAGACACCTAGCCAAACAATAGCAGGTGTATACTTTCAAATATTTTAACATAGATATTCAGCATGTATGTACATATACATACATACATACATACATACATATATATGTATGTATGTGTATATATAGGTATATATGTGTGTATATATATATTGTGTGTGTGTATATATATATATATAGATATATACCTATATATAGGTGTATATATCTATATATCTATATATATATATATGTATAGGTATATATACAGGTATATATTGAAACTTTTCTCCTACTACTCATAATACCTATAGGTATATATGTATATATGTGCTGTGACTATGTTGCTTTTGAAACACAAAATGGATGTTCTTTCCTAACTGCCTTTATGTGGACTTACTTCTTTGCAAACTATCTTGCTACTTACCAACACTGGACAATACACAAAGTTGAGCATTAGAATGCAAATGCGCCCAGTGATTATCTTCCAAAAAGCAGTAGGAGCCCAGAGACACAGCAGGCAAAGCTGTTTAGTTCTCCTCTTCCCAATCCCAGCCTCTGGCTCTGCCCTCTCCCTACCTGCTGCTCCCACTCTGTCCCTCTGGTCTGCTGGAGAGGCCGGCAGCAAGAAGACCATGCAACCCAGCAACACCAGTGGCTTCCCAGGTCCCTCCACTTACTGCTCAGCTGGCCACAGAACCTATGCTCTGCCCTGGGCTTCCACCGTGGCAGTAGAATGCACGAGGACAGTTTCCAACTCTGCTACAATTCAACTATAGCTTATTCATGGCATTCCATGATTCCAGAAAAAGTTTTCAAGTATCAAAATTGCTTATATATTAACTAAAGTACTCAGGATTCATGAACACTGAAAGGGCACTTTCAATGGCCCTAGAGAAGTTTTGGAGACTTAAAAATAGCTCCCTTCTAAAATCGCAGCGCTGCTCGATATTTCCTACAGCTAGAAATGCAGGGTAAAAAAAATTTTCAGAAGAGAAGAGAAGTCCCATAAGATTTAGAGAGTTCTAAAACTTCCAGTCTTAACCTTTGTAGTGTTCTTCTGAGATAAATTAGTAAAACTGTAAAGCTGTGACTCAGAGGGAAGAATACGTAGCTTCCTGGGTGACTCCCTCGATGTGCTTCCCTGAGTGCGGACGCCAGTGGTCAGTGGTCCACACAAGTTGCGCTGCGCTGCCACATTTCTCTGGCTCTGGAACAAGTGCAGCATTTGGGATATTTGCTTCGTAGACATCACTGTGCCTGCCACCGACCTGGCAGTTTCTGACTTGTGCTGTGGATGGCTCTGACTTGCTGTGACTCACTGTAGTCCTGCAGGGCCATGGCCCTTCTCCCTGTGAAACCCCCAGGCTGAGTGGAGCTTCAAGCCAGCTGCAAGGCTCTGAAAGTGCACATTTCTTAAGGGACTGATTCTGTACAATACACTCAGGTGTAAATCTTGACTTGTAGGTTACTTTCTTGTCACTTAATTTCTCTGAGTAGCAGGAGATTTAACTTAATTGATGCTCATAGTTTATATCAGCAGCAGAAAAGTAGAGCTATAATTCGAAGGCTTATGGGGCTCGGTAAACATGGTGCAAGTGTAGAAGACAAAAAGGATTGATGGAAAGCAGAATGGCAGGGCTTGGGGTTAGCTCAGTAATACTGCAGTCACCTTGAGCCACAGGAGCCTGAGTTCAATCCCTGGTACCAACAACAACAACAACAAGAAGAAAAGAGAGAGAGAGATAGAAAAGAAAAACAGAAGAATTTGTTAAAAAAAAAAAAAGAGCCATGGGACCAGCTGAGAAAGTAAAGCGAAAATAGGTAGACAGCAAGAATTAGGAGGTCTATAAGCGAGGAATTAATGTATTTTAAGAATTATGGTAATTTTTTAAAAAAAGACTATTTAGACATGATTTGGAAACTTAGTAATGGCATATTTTGGCCTTGAAAGAAGCCTTATAGTACCATTAAGCATTTGATTATTTAAGAAAAGAGTTTTTAGAAACATCAAATTAACTATATAATGAGTATTATTTTGATTGTATGAATTTTGGAACTGAAATTTCCCAAAATAAGAAATATATACTTTCCCCAATACTAAATGCCAAGAAATGACATAGGAGACTCCATCACAAAGAAAAGGCATTATTAGAACAAAAAAAAAGCATTTCTACAGAACTGCAAACAAATTCTGCAAAATTTTTTTGTCTATTATGAGGAATTATATAGCCAAAATATTCTTTCAAAAAACATCTCTGAAGAAATTTACTTATTCATTCATAAAGCACAGAGAGTGAGCAAAGTAGCAAGCACATAAATAATGAAATTTTACAAGAAAATTTGAAAGCATGACCTTTGAGTTGCTAATTCCGATTTTTTTTCTAAACATTTAAATAGTTATCTCTAAACAGGAAGACTCAAGTGAAGAAATTTTATTTTTCTTTCTCAAAACTGACATTGATGGGGAAACAAATAGCTTTGAATATTGAATTATGATTAAATTCTTGCACAGAAGCTGAATGTGTTAATTTGAAGAATTGGTTGAGATTTTATTGGTATTTAAAATGTACTTGTGTAGGTCATAAAATGGGGCAGTTGCATCTGGGGAAATTTGTTTTCTCATATAAATTTCTTCTAAAAAGAAATTTGCCACTCAAGAGAAAAAAGGTTATTTCTATCGCATTTTTTGTTGTAAACACAGTAGCAGAAAGTGTGCCATACTCTCTTACTTTTGGAAGGAGAGCGTGTCTTCTTGGAACCCATATAGATGGGTGCTGTAAAGACCTGGTGCACTTCTGTGGGCGAGACCTCAAACCGACCTCCCACCACACAGCCAGCAGAGTCCTGTGGGGCAGAGGAGGGCAGAGCGCTGGGAGCCAGGGCACCTGCAAAACCCACCCTCTGACCTCTCAGGACCGCTGAGCGGACTCCCTTTGCTGGACTTTTATTAAGCGTGTTGGATGAATCCTGCAAGTTGGAACCCAAGGGCATTTGGAGAGAAGTCTGCAGTTCTGAGGTGCCTGATCACATGATGCTCCCCATATCGGGACTGGGAGATTCATTGGTTGTTTCTGACTTTCTGAGGGTGCAAACACCGTGCCACTCAGGATTCAGACTTGGACCTTTGGGTCTGGATCTTGTCAGTGAGGCACTGAGCCGCAGCTCCCGCCGGCCTTGGATCGTGAACCGTGTGCGGCCACTGACGTGTCGAGTGATGTAGTTGGTCTGTAAGTGACCAGGGCAGCAGGTTGGTGCTGTGCATGCTTTTCCCGTGCACTCTCCTGGTGTCCCGGTCCCTCTACATGTAACCCCGGGAAATGGGGGGCCACGGCTGGCTCACGCAGCAGCAGTGCACCTGCCTCCCGGAAGCTCATCGCACAGAAAGGCACTGTTCATGCGAAGCTGAGCCGCTGTGGCTGGTGTCTTGCTGGATCTATGGAAAATGTGTCCAGATCGGTCAAGAAACACGACGGTCAGTGGAGGCTTTCTAAATCTGCCTTCCCAGCTCCGTCCTGTTTTCTGCCCTTTGATCTGGCCCTTCCTCGCCACGGTCCCACATTAAGGAGGACAACGGCCAAAGAAGATCCTTGATTTCAGACCTTAGGTTTTCTTGATGTGCATATGAGAGATACCTAAACTCTTAATTAAATTGGTTTTCCTGCTCTTCATATTCACAAAACAGTTTTACATGTATATTTTAGAAATCTGAATGGTATAGTGTAAAAAGAAAATTACTAATGCAAAAATGAAAAATAAATACAAATAGTCAAAAACTGTCCTACTTAATTTTTCTTGAAATCTTTTGATGAGAACTTTATATCTGTACTAGTAAAATAAAAAGCACTTTGTTTTCTACTAATATTGATTAGGAAGATTGCTTAAGTAGCTTCAAATATTTTCTTCCTTTAACTATTATAATGGTTGAGAAGAGAAGTTTAATGATGAAACCTACCTGATTTTTTTGTTGAAAACAGTTAGAATAAAATAACTTGATACATTGTTTGAAAAGAGTCTGTCTGTTTAAGTGGTTGTGGACATTCAAATCTTCTTTTATTCACTTTTTAACTAATTCCTTATTCAAAGGAGTCATAGCTCTTTTTGAATAACTAAAATTATTCACCAAAATCTCTTATTTCAAAATAACTTTGAACAACACACATGGAAGCAGAATAAAGCATTTTTGGATAATGATTGGGATGAGTCATTTCTCAGAATTCAAGCTGACTTAGATCTGTTTCAGCTCTGCAAATGTGAAGTTGCTTTTCCTCCTTCTACCTTTCCTTGTGATCACAGTGCATTCTGACTTTTGCTGAAAGTATTTGCCTTGAAACAACAGGAGAGCGACAATTTTCCGGTTTTCTGAAGACATGTGCAGGTATTAAGCCAAGAAAGCACACCTTAGCGTGTTGAT
Organism: Petromus typicus; assembly: GCA_004026965.1. Taxonomy (NCBI): domain Eukaryota; kingdom Metazoa; phylum Chordata; class Mammalia; order Rodentia; family Petromuridae; genus Petromus; species Petromus typicus. The sequence continues at coordinate 33,323 of PVIR01002163.1, forward strand.
TGCTGCATAAATAGAAGATGCAGGTGCCTAGTTTTAACCTCTCTCCTTACAGGACACTTCATTGTAATGATGGCACCAACTTGTGTGAGATGTGCAGCTCTATTTGAAAGCACAAGAAGAAGAAAGCCTGGTAAAGCACTGTGAGTAATGTGCTAGTTCAAACTCAATTAAAGATCTCAATGATCTCCTCTGACTATATACACACCTCGTGTTTTTCAGGTTTTGTCATTAGCCATTTTGCTGAGTTACTTTGGGGACACAGTCAAGTCACTACTGACACTTAGAAAGTTCTAAGAGTGAAATACTTCTAGTCCAGCCAATCGCTCTCCTGGCTCAAAAATGTGATTATGAGCAAATGAATTAAGCATCTGAAGCACATGAAAGCGAAGCCAGGGAAGATGTATCCTGGGCCGATGAGACTTTCTGTCCATGTTAGAAGTGAGGATACACATTTATCTCTCAGAAATCTTGATAGTTCTGAAATGCTTAACCCCAAACTTCAAAAAAAAATCTCTCATTCAATCTACAGTGTAAATATGTATACCTTACTAATAAAACTTAAATATGTAGATTAACTAAATTTCTTGATCCATATGGGTATAATCATGTGAAAAAATACTGGAATTAGATCAAAGGTATAAAAATAATAAATAGATTTTTAAGAAAATAATCCCATGTTATTTCTCTTTTCAAAAGTACATAATGAAGATAATAGGCTTCTGATGCTGTTACTTTTGCCAGCAGTGTGTGATTTTTTTTGTTAGTCTTTCTGCAGTGACTCATGATTTTAACAATCTACAAATCTTCACTTCTTTGTAAGGGAAATAATAAATGAATTAAAAGACAAAGTAAGCCTCAAAACTGAATTTCCTCACTACTAAAATAGTAAGTAGTCATGCTGATAGGTTTTAGTTTGAGTTGTTTCAGAAAAAATATTAAGCATTTGATGAAATTATTTTTATTTTATTCTATTTTATTTTATTTCATTTTGTGTGTGTGTGTGTGTGTGTGTGTGTGTGTGTGTGTGTGTGTGTGTGTGTAACAGTATCTCGCTTTGTAGTTCAGGCTGGCCTTGAGCTCAGCCTCAGACTCACATTATAGCAATCCTCCTGCCTCTGCCTCCCGAGCTCTGGGATTACAGAGGTGAGACACCACACCTGGCACTATGGTATGTGGTGCAGATTGCTGGTGGGCGTGAGTCTCCACACCCAGAATTGCTGTATGTGGTTACCAGGGATGGAACCTTGGCCCTTGTGCTTGCAAGACAGGCACCAGAACCACTGAGCTAAATCCCCAGCCCTATTTATTCATTTCTTGCAAATATCCACATGTAACCTTTAATAACTATGGAGTCCCATAAAATTTCAGAATTGGGGGCTGAGGGAGTGATGGGTCCATATAGGTGCATCCTGACAGCTACTCACTAGCACCTTCTTGTGTGAACAAACAACCCTCTTGGAAAGCCATGGGCTGCAAAACCATTAAAGAAGCATCCCAGAGGAAAAAGGAAAAGAATAATACGTATCAACAATGGAGGCACTTGAAGAATATTCCTGGATGATGCTGTAAGAATCGGACGTTGAGTGCTAGTATAAATGCAAAGGTCTACAGGCCTGAGGAGTGCACTGAAGTTCAGAGATTTAAGTCTGTAGATGTTCACAAGTGTCTAAAAGTGGGCTGTGAGGATACTCTAGGCATGCTAGGCGTGCACCTATGATGACAAGACCCTGAGGACTGCCCTCCTTATGCCTGCAGGACACCAGATGGAGCAGGGTCTCTGCAGGTCAATGGGGAGCCAGAGAGGCAGCTTCTCACTTGAGAGGCCTCTGGGGAACAGTGCAGGGATGGAGTGAAAACCCTGTGCTGTCCTCATTTCCAGTTTTCCACACATTCTGACACCACGTGACTCACACCAGTGCAGTCAAATACTGGGCATACATCAGGAGCTAGATGTGCTTCACTGTAGCACATTCATATTTTTTCTTCAAAGACAGTTTTTCTTGAAATTGGAAAATAGGCAGCTACAACCTTAGCTCCATAGCTGAAGGGTAGCTTTTGTCAAAGGAGGAGTTGGTTTCTCTTCAAGGAGGGGCAGCTTCCTGGTAAAAAGCCACTGCTCTGGCCACCAACACCAACAATAGAATTTGAAAATCATCTAGACTTCACTAACATCAGCAGTCAGTTTGTAGCCCTGCAGTTGGGGGCTTGGTGAAGAAACTATCACCTTCAGGTTCTTGGTGGCAACTGTAAATTTGCAAGTGAAAGGAAATGATTTCCACGATCACCAAATTAATAACATGAAGCTGAGCTTCAAACAGGAGTAGCAGCTACATCTTCCCAGTCAGCTTATAAACATTTGCATATTCCATAAGTTAGCTCTGTGAAGATCTTGTCAATTAAGAAAGTGAGTGACATAAAGTCCTACTTCACAGAATAAAAGTGCTTTCAGTTATAGAATATTAAGCATGTATACACAGTTTAGGAAAAATAATTGTTCTATTTTAGCCATGAATTTTAATGCTGAAAAGATTTTCACTTTTTCTAAAAGAGATATAGTTCCTACACCTACCATTCATTTGAAATATATATTCTCTTACTCCACAACACATATTATGAGAAAGTACTATGTCCAAAACATTACTTATACTACATAGTGACTAGGATAAACTTCTTCAAGTCAAGTGTAGTTATTATCTTTTCAGAGTTTAACATGTATGAAAACAGCTAGAATGTGCCCAGAATATAACAAAATGGTGAATGATGTTGGACTCCTTAGCAAAGAGAATCATTCTTTCAACATAAAGCATTTGGAAAATATGAGTTGTGAGATTGAAACAGAGGTAAAGAACTATCAGTCACAATGGAGTAGAAAAATTACACACATAATTAAGAAAGGAAAAATAAACACAGTTGAAGAGAGAATTAATAAATTTGAAAAGTAGTCCAGAAAAATTACTGAAAGTGAGCCACAAAAATAAGAAAAGCATAACATTTAACTGGAATAAAAAGAGAAATTCAAGTATTTTGGTTTTTCTTTTCTTTTTATTTCCAGTTCCCTGGCTCTAATTCAAGTATTTTATAACATAAATTATACAAGTGAAAATAAAAACACATGAGAAAAAATATATAATGGCCTATAATTTGGGAAATGAATAAAGATTTGGTCTTTATCCTAAAGTAGGCACTCAAGCCCTAAAGCAAGTAAAAATATATCTCCCTCAAGACAATCTGATGTTCCAAAAGGGAAACATATTCAAAAACACAAAAATAAAGCCACATTACCATTACTTACAAGAATAAAGTAAACACAGATATCACACTAGCAGCAAAAGGTTATATCATGCTAATGAGGTATTTTTTTTCAGAATTAAACTGAAATAATTTATCATCATAAAACCTAGCTCAATATTATCTAGACCAAGACTTTCTTATTTTGTTTTTTGAAACAGGATGTCACTATGCAGTTCAGGCTGGCTGTGAACACATGGCATTCCTGCTTCAGCCCCCTGAGTGCTGAAGGGTATGGATATGCATGCCCATGTCCAGTTTACACCAAGATTTTTAGAAAAAGAATAAAAATATCATTTGCAGACATTCACTAAATGCATATTTTAGTAAGAATGCTGAAACTAGAAAGAACTGAGTTGCACAAAAGAAGAGTCATTGTTCATTAAACATAATAGATGGTCTTTTATGTAATATGCACATGTACAAGGTGAATCAATTGTGACTGAATACTGAAGCATGTATGAAGCGAAAGATATGCCAGAACAGTGCAGATGATGAAGACTTTCAGCAGAGCTGTGATAAACTGCTAAGTCAATATGTCTGTGCCCACCAAGTAAATGAAGATAAAATCTAATTTCCAAATTATCAGAAAAACAAAAGGAGTTAAAGTATTGTCAGTAAATTCAATGTAGAATGTAAAGAGTAAAACAGAAGAAAGCATCAAAGCCTTAGCAAATAAAAATAATCATTTGCAAAAATAAGCCTTGAATTCTGTGTGAATTATAATACATACAAGCTCTTTAAAGGTGCCATTTATGAATTTACCAACATTCATGTAAGTTTTTCAGATAAAAATATAATGGCATATAAGTTTTAAAACAAAGGATAAAATGCAATACTGAACAACGCATAGAAATCCAGTAAAGAATAATTTCTATTCGAGCAAATAAATATAAAAAGAGAAGAGAAAATGTTTATTAGTTTTATGGAGTTACTGTGTATAATTACAGAGAATCTTCATTTTTTGGAAGAAAATTCTGCAAAGAACTTGAGTATATTTAATAAGATAGCTCCAAAATATTTAACATTGGTTGGAGCAATTATATCGAAGTGTCTTATAAAAATAAAATCTACTGATCTCAACATTGTCCCCTTTCACCTTATTAGTAAGGAAACAAATTTTATATATATGGGGGGGTGGTAGGGTGGGTGGGGCTATGGGAAAAAATGAGAATTAAGTTGTGTCTTATACTGGTACAAATCCCCATTATGGAGTGCAATCATGATGTGTATATTTAATGTACCAATAAAGATAATTTAAAAAGATCAAACCAAAAACATGAAAAAAAAATAAAAATAAAATCTACTGAAAATTTTTTTAAAAATCATAATAAAAACTGATAGAATGTAGAAGAAATGAAAATAATAATAGTAATACTCATATTAATATTAAGAATTTAAACCCAAAGATTAGTACACTCTATCAAGTAACTATTTTAGACTCATGTCAACAAGAATTAAATCAACTACATATATTCACTCATAGAAAAATAAATGCTAAACAATTTACTAAAAACTTTGATCTATGATGAAAAATGTTATAATATCACAGAGACATCAGATTCTCTCAGTACAAAATGAAACAATTAGAAATTGGCATCAACAAGCAAAACACCCAGTAGAAAATATAAAATCAGAATGTGAAAAGATTCATTAATAATTAAAATTGTAACAGAAATTATTAATAATATAAAACTGAGGAACAACCAAAATATTACTTTTTAAAACATGTGACATGCAAATAAATTTAAAATGACAGGAAAATTTAGGTGGAAATAAATCAGGAAATAAGAAATTCCAAAGTCAGTAAGTTCAGATTCGATTAGAAAGGTAAACAAATAATAAATAAGTACAGGTGAGGAAGTCTCATTGATAAGATACAATGGTCAAAAGAAATGGCGAGAAATACGACAGTGTAAAGAAATAGGTTCCAAAAAATGTCAAGATTTATAAACCTTAGGGGCCGGGGAGTTAGCTCAGTGGTTCCGGCGCCTGTCTTGCAAGCGCAAGGGCCCGGGTTCGATTCCCCGGTAACCACATAACAATACTGGGTGTGGAGACTCAACCCAGCAGCAACCAGTACCACATACCACAGTGCCAGGTGTGGTGGCTCACGCCTGTAATCCCAGCACTCGGGAGGCAGAGGCAGGAGGATTGTGATGTGAGTTTGAGGCTGAGCTCGGGGCCAGCCTGAACCACAAAAAAGCGAGACCCTGTCTCAAAAAACCTAAAAAAAAAAAAAAAAAAAAGATTTATAAACCTTAAATGGGTCTTGCAAAAATGTGCATCTCAAAAAATGAAAACAAAAATGGACAAAATTTTGACTTTGGAATGAAAGAGGAATGAAGCGACTGAGGTAGATGCTCATTTTCTTTCCTTAATCAGCTGGCTTCCTTTTCATCCTGTTTTGCTTCCTTTCATCCTGATGGGCACTCAGACTGCTTCCTCATGAAGCCGAGCGCAGTCCAGCTTCATCTAGCCTGGCACTGTTTCCACAACCTGATTGGGAGCTAGAAAAATAGAGGTAGCTTAAAATATCTAGGAGATAATCCTTATCATTTTGAGATTAAAAAAAAAAAGTAAGTAACTAGTGGAAATCATGATCTTCATATCATAATAGTAAATAAATTTCTATTCAAAGCCAGCAGGTGGGGGAGGGGGAGCTAAATTCCTTGCAATATGAAACAGCATGACTGGACTTCGAAGTTTTTCTCAAGATTGAGAAAAGATATTTATAACACATTTGTGAAATTAGCAAACTGCCCAAATACCTTGTAAAATGTAGAGAAATAAAGATTTTAAAACCCGAAGTATTGAAAAGAGAATGAAGAAGAGCAAATACTGTCAGGCACTCACCTGGACAGTCAACAAACACTTCTCTAAAAGCTCAATTCTCTAGTTAGCAGACACTGAGAAAAGCAAGATAAAGATTTTCCACTCCATAAACACAGCATTTACAAACATGTTAAAACCTGGTAATCGAAATTTTTTAGAAGAGAAGGACACGGAAAATGGAATTTCATGCACTGTCAGTGGAATTAAAAACTACCAGGAACTTATAATTAAGTCAAAAATGTCTCACACAACCTAACAAGTCTCCTTCAGAGCTTTTGCCCTCACTTCACCACAGCAGATGTGTAAGAAACAATCTGCAGCACTGTACATACTAAAAATAAAACCTAGAGGAAGCTTCCGGAGCACAGTGAGGGAGATATATAGGACAGTCTACTCATACAAGCGTGCAAAATAAAAGGGAAATGCCGAAGAGCAACAACATGTTAAATCTAGGAGACACGGTTTGGAGAAAGAAAAGAGTAAAAAAAAATCAAGTGTTGTTTGTGACACTAATTCTATAATCTTTGTAAACAGTGTTCACATGATACGGACTAATTCAAGCCTCAAACATTCCATTGGGTTGGTGTGTGGCCTATGACACTTGCAGGCAGAGTCTCCAAGAAGGGGAGGGAATATCTAGAAAGACCTTCAAGCACAACTGTGTCCACTGCAATTTTGCATGCAGTTTGGGAAAATATGTATTTTGTACCCTATGCATAATCAATGCATAGGCATTCATTTCTTTGAACTTGTGTATTTGAAATATTTGATTGAATAAAATGAAATTATGTATGATCTGGACTTTAAGTGATGTAACAAAATACAAACTAGCAAAAAAATAGAATTTTGGTTAATCTCTGTAAAACTATTAGGCAGCAGGCAGCAAGTGTAAATAGATTCAGGTGCTAAACAATACCACAATAGTCTTCTTTCATTTGCATTCTGCCCCTTGTTCTTAATATCATGCGCTTTCTTTTTCTTGTGTTATCCCAGTTTCCATATTGATCTGTTCTGGCTAGTGATCTGCACATAAGACGAAAGATTTCCTGGGTACCTGTCCTTTCATATGGCCTGATCTCACGAGAAAGAGGGCCTCAAGGCTGCTCTCCAGAGACGCACCAAGTGGTCCTCACCAGACAGACTGGTTCTGGTACCTACAACACTCACCTCTGGTGTACCAGTCAGGCTTTGCCATGGTCAGGTGCTGCCTCCTCTCTCTGTGGTTGGGACCCTGTTCAGAATTCTAAATGCACCTGCCACATTGGCTGGGAAGTCACTGTGGACAACACCCCTCAGAGATGGGTAGTCGCATTGGCTGACGAATGTGCATGGTGGGGAAACCGAGCTCAGCTTAACAACCTAAAAGAGAGGAAAGCCCCAACCTCCCAGGAGGAAGTGGGCAGGACAGACAGGATGACTAATCCCACCGAACACACAGTGTGTTAAGATGACATAAATCTAGAACTACCATGAAACCTCAGTTCACTTACCCTGGGCCTTGACAGACTGACAACCGGAAATAAGGACACAGGATACTTGACTAACATAATAAAGGAGGTAGTGCTAGTACATTTGTCTCCTGTGGAGTCCACAGCTTCTTCTCCCTCTTTCATGAAAAATTAATCACACCACAGATTAAAAAAACTTCTTTAGACTAAAAGTTTTTCAGGCTATGACTTATGACCACAATTTATTAAAACTTAAATAATCAAAGACATTAATAATTCCCCAATATATAGGGATAACTTTTCAAATTGTGCCTTTAAAAGGAATACATATATATATATATATATATATAACAGCTTTTATGTCTTGGAGATATAGATATATAGATATAGATACAAATATATTTAAAAGTAACTAAAATGACAACACTTCAGGAAAATACATATATGTTTCTATTTTCCTTCAAAGTATTGCCAATTATTCCAAAACTTTAAGCCCTAATAGCCCACTGTTACTCCCAAATTATACCGCCTATCCTGCATCATTTCAGGTTCATAGACTCCTCTAAAAATTCAATAAACACTTTCTTCTTGACATGTGCACACAGAAAAGCACAAATGTACATATGCACACACACAACACTACACATACTTCAAATATACTGCACTCCGTCTAAGCAGCCCAAAATCAGAATCTTTCTTAGAAATGGTAGTTTTACTCTAGAATAAGTAGAAATTAATGTTTTGACAAACCCCTAATTCTCTCTCCAATTTTATGTTCCTGACAATGATTCCTGTAAGGGTCCCATGTCATGCTTATCCCATGGAATCCCATGTTTATCCATTTCCCTGGAAACAAACTATAGGTCCATTGTTTCACATGGAGAGACCATTATGTGGAGGCCGTGTGTCACATGAAGGTGTCTTCTTGCTGACAGCAAAATCTGGCCAAGGAAGTGAGGTACTTCCATGACCTTAGAGGAAACTGGTTTTGCCCCTCAGGGTGCAGCACTTTCCTTACTTTTTCAGTGAAAGGCATAAAAGCTGTTGGAAGATTTATGTATGATTCCACTGAAAGCAAAGACACACAAAGAAAAAAACAACAGAAATTAGTATGCACCTACAAAAACAAAACACATCATACATAATAGAAGAACAGCAATGCTCGTGAGCTAGAATTTCCGCCATGTGTGGACCAGGGTGTGTTTCTCCTGGCCTGAAATACAGATTTCTTGAACACACCAGAGATTACCTCCTTTCCCTCCTCTAGGCCCTGGTGGACCTGTCTCATAGATGAAAGTTCTTCCTGGCAACTCAGTCATGACTAGGTTCTCCTCAGTCCTGACATGGTAAAGCGCAGGGAAGTTTACTTTCCTACTGGCCTGTATCCCTTTTTCCAAACTCAGCTTCGATGTTTTCATGATTAACACCCAGAATGTTCACAAGGACAACTCAGGCTCTACTCTCCTTAAAATAGTCTAATCCAAGGTCTGAAAATGGCGCCATAACAACTGCCCGAGTGAGTTTTCTGTCATGGTGACAGTCTCAAGAACATCACCTAAACAAAGGTTTGCCTTGGTTCAGTTCCAGAGCCTCGGCCTGGATCACTGGGCTGCACTGCTGAAATCTGGACATGGGGCAGGAAACTGCTCAATTAGTGGCCCAAGGAAAGGAAGAGAGGCTCTGGTGAGTGGGTGGCTAGAGATGAACTACCCGCAAAGGCTCGGCCTTCCTGTTCCCACACTTCCCCAGAGGGTGCTGGATTTTGCATCCCGGCGTCAGACAACAGAGTCTTTAGGATCCACTCCACCACCCCGTGACTGCCTGTGAGCAGGGCAGGCTGGGGAGCAGGCACTTACCACGTGGATTCACGAGATGGGTTGACTTCCTCGGGCTCCATTCCAGTCTTGTTCTCTTTTTGTTTTTCTGGTTCCAGGAATCAAACTCAGACCTTGTACTTGGGAGGCAAGCTCCAAAATCACTGAGCGAAACCCCTGGCCTCCCAGGCTGGATAAGTATAAACACTAGGACAGCAGCGGCTTTGGTAATATTGAAAATTTATACATTGTAGGCTGGAGATTTAGCTCAGTGGTTCCAGCACCTGCCTTGCAAGTGCAAAGCCCCATGCTCGTCCCCTGGTAACCACATACAACAAAGCCGGGCTGAGACTCACACCCATCAGCAATCAGAACCACAAACCACAGTGCTAGGTGTGGTGGCTCATGCCTGTGATTGTAACACATGGTGGGGGGTGGGCAGAGGCAGGAGGATTACTGTGAGTGCAAGGCTGAGCTCAGGGCCAGCCTGAACATAAAAGTGAGACCCTGTCTTAAAAACGAAAAAGAAAATTTATACATTGTTTCTTAAATAAAAATACATTTTCCATTTGAAGGACATATTTCCCCTTGCCTTCTCTTCACTTTGGCTTTGGGCAATGTCACAGAGATACTTTTCAGTAAACCTTAACTCCTTGAACACTATACATAAACTAAACATAAGGACACTCTGAAAGGTTGGTTATAGAAAACACAACAGGTCCTTTCAGCACCTGGAGAAAGACACAGTGGTTTATTGGGATTTTCTTTTTGCCACTTGTATGTGAGGTATGCAGATGCTAGCAACCAGAAAATGCCAACAGGCACAAAAATACCTCAACAAATACCTGCTTTCTGTGTAGTCAGTCTTAGAGAAACTGAACAGGAAAGTGTTTTAATGTGATCACTCTCCAACATTAAGAGACAGCTGGAAATAAACCACAGCTCCACCCGCAGCCATCTCAGCAGAAGCTAAGCAGGGAACTTGGACTTTGACTTCAAAGATGCTCTAACTATGCCCCAAACACACCAGAATGGGGATCCCAGAAACCCAAGCAGGGACTGAACACTCATTTCTGCTACCCAGTTCTAATGGCGAGAGTAGAGGCCACATGGGGAACCCAAATTTCCACATCCTTCAACAAGCAAGCTGGTATCTCTCATGTCTTTCACAGGGCTGATGTTGGTAGACAGTGAAGATTTTTCTCCAGCACTGAGCAGTAATAAGACACTTTCATTCATAACTTCTATTGATAGTGGAAACAAGTGCAGATCCAGAATTCCCACTATTGCCTGGCAATAATTAGACCATCTCAAGACTCAACAGAATTTGGATATGACACAGAGACATTTATTTTAACTTCATAGTAATGTCCTTCTCTTTCCCTGCACAACTAATGTCATGGAGATCCAGGTTAAAAAAAAAAAAGGCTTACATAAGATCAGAATCTCATAACATAAACTTTCAAAACTGAAAAAAAAGTAATTGAATATAATAAGACCGAGAAAGACCACAAACTGAATGAAACAAGACAATTAACAGATTCTAGTGTAGAGGACATGTGTATAGTTATCTAAAATATATAGTTTTAAAAGCAGGTATGTAGAAATATTAAAAAAAGCAATTAGGAACATGCTTGGAAGAAAATAGGAAAAAATTGAAAGCTTAAGGGAAGTAACAGAAGTTTTAAGTAAAGTAGAAGAAGTAGAAATTTAAAAAGAGTAAGTAAGAACAATCAATGACAGTTTTAGCACAATAAAACACAATAGCCTAAAGAGAAAGCTCAGCTGAAACCTATGTACAACAGGGAGGACAGAGGAAAGAACTGCTGATCTGAAGTGTATAGTAAAAAATTTCCCTAAAATAGAAAAGTATCCTAATAATAGAAGATATTCTTTCAAATGAACAGAGCTTCCTGGATTTACAGGATCACAATGAAATATCTAACTTTTGTATCATCAGAGTTTCCAAAAGAGAAAAGAAAAAAGGTCAAAACAAATTGAAGAAGTAATTGCTGTATCTTTTTCAAATCTATAGGTTTCAGAAGCAATGCCACCTCAAAGACAACTGGCAACAAGACAGATGAAAATTAAATATCTTTAAACTAAATTTAAGGGAAATTAATAATTTCAAATTTGGCCAGAAAAAAGCAACAGTATGTGTTGAAGGAAAATTGTATTTACAGTAGTTGTCATTAAAAAAACATGAAAGCCAAATGACAGTGGAACAATATTTCAAAAGCATAGACAGAAAAGAATTGTCAATCCAAATGCTATGCTCAGCAAAAATGTCCTTCAGGAGTTAATGGAAGGTCAAATCCTTCTGTTAAGGGAAGCATCATGCTGTCAGAGGGCCTACACGAAAAGAATCAAGATCTTCTATAAGAAGGAGAAAGATGATAAAACAAGAAACTGAGGGAATCAATGAGAAAGATAAACTCAGTAAACTAAATGGAAATATCTTCTTTGCGTGTTTTCTAAATAATGAAATATGACTAAAGTAAAAATGATAACACCACCTGATGTAATTTTAAATATGTGTTAAGTACATACTTAAGATGCATTTCAAATATAGAATTCAGATGTAAGCAGCAGAGTAAAGGAAAATAGGGTCATGTATTTATGCTTCACCTGAACTGGTGAACTATTGATGCAAGTTTTTTGTCAGTGGTGATATTTGTAAATACAATGTAGCAGCTACAGAAATAATAGTTTAAAAATCATGCAAAGATGTAACTAAAATACAACAGATAAGTTAAAAATGAAATACTAAAAGTTGTTCAGGTAAGTTGTCCACAGGTAAGGAAGAGAAAATAATTGAACAAGTGCTCAAAAGGAAGAAACAGAAAATTTAAAATATGATGCAACTTTAATCTTCAAAATAGTAGTAAAATTACATTAAATAGAAATGATCCACGTATTCCACGTAAAATACAGAGACTGGAAAAGAATCTTAAAAGCACAATCTAAAAGTATGCTAGGAAATACACTTAAGAGTAATTTATTTCTAATGTGATGGCATTATTTACTTGGATTAAAAAATGACAACAGGTTTATTATTCAAATGTAAATGAAAGGAAATCAGTATAGTCCAACAATAACAACTGAAATAGAATATAGAACAATATAAATTCAATGAAAGGAGAGATCAACACAAAATAATAGAGGACTCACAAATAACACAGTTACAAATATTTAGAGAAAAACTAGTAGGGTTTAAAGAAACAAATATGCAAATACAGTTTGTAAATATGCAAACAAATATGTAAATATATATATTTCAGTAATGTTTCATCCATTTATACAACTGGAGAAAAATAAATGAGAAAGAACTGTAGATCAGTTCATGAATATTCACACAAAAAGTTTAAATGAATTACTTGCAAACAGAAAACAGCAAAATACATACAATAAATTGTACTCAACATCACATGGGATTTACCCTGAGGGAGGGAATAGGTTTCCATATTTGAAAGTCAATCAGTCTAATCAGCCCCATAAATAAGTTTTAAAATCCACATTATTATAATAACTTTTGTAGGAAAAGAATTTGTTCAAAACTCGACTCCCAGGCATGATAAGAAAATAATGAGAAGAATGGGAAATTTCTTTAGCTTAAAGAATATTCACTAAAGTATCAGCTACCATAGAATTAATGGTGAACTAAAGAACTGTTGCTATAGTTATTGCAAAACACATAGAGTTTTTACAAGTTAAAACTGAATAAACTTGATGGAGGAAATGAAAGACAGGTGTAGAAACATTGTGTATTTGTGGTTTGGATAAAGATTCCATTTATCTCCAAAATAATAAGCCATCTTAAAGTAATTCCCCCAAAACAAGATGATCACAAAATATTTATGAAAAGTAAAACAAACAATAGTCATTTCAGTTTTGAGATGGAAGAGTAAAATAGGGGAATAGTCTGCCTGACTTCAAGACTCCTGATTGGATGTGTGTGACAGAGACATAGAGCAGTGGAAGGAAAAGTCAATCCAGATACGGGTTCACACCATATGCAAAGAGCCCTTTTTGCCAGGAGTGAAAAAGATCCAGAGCTCTTCAGTGACATAACAATAACACTTGACAAATGGACCTGGAGCAGGTGAATGTGCATGAGGGGAAAAAAGTGAACCCCAACATTAGCCCCACTCAGTGTACAGAAGTTAAGGTGTTTAAAACCCTTTGACTCAAATATGAAAACCTATGGAATAAGGCAAGGCAAAGAGTTCATGGACTCTGTACCAAAAAGAGTCCCTAAGAGGAAAGTAGCAATAATAACCCGCACTTCATCAAAACTAACAGATTCTCTATGAAACACTTCATTAGGGGAAAGATAGGAGCTGGAGGAAATATTCGTAAGGTACACATACAACAACGTACTGATGAGGAGACCACATTCATTATGCTAAGGAGGTGTGATAGTGAGTGGCCGTCCACACGGCACTCAGGAGATGGCCCCAGGAGGAGCCCTTACAAGTTCAAGCTCAGCCTGCATAACTTAGAAAGTTAGCCAGATTCTGTCTTAAAACAAAAAGTAAAAAAGGATCAAGCTAGAGGTGTAGCTCAGTGTGGATGTTTGGGGTTCAATCTTCAGTACCATTAAAAAAAATGAAACAAAACTTATGTTATATAGGGGGTGGGGGTTGTAGGGTGGGTAAGAGAATGGGAAAGAACAAGAATGAAGTCGTGTCACATATTGGTATAAACTCTCAATGTTGAATGCGATGGTGATGTGTATATGTAATGTACCAATAAAAATTTGAATGAAAAACATTCTAAAACTGTATAGAATGGTAAGACAATCAGTGAAAGGAAAACAAATGAAGGTACATTGTATCTTTTTAAAAGTGGGAGAAAATTAAGTACATGGAAAAAGGGGATTTGCCAGAATTAACAGAAGGCGCAAATTATACACACAAATTATATATATATATATATATATATATATATATATATATAGATAGATATAGATATATAAAACCTTTGAGAGCTATAAAAATAATGCTGGGAGGTGAATGGACAAAGTGGATCATTTGTATATTTTGTGTGAGTTCATAGGTAGGATGGTGCAAGCATTCTGGAAAGTAAATGTGACAGTTTAACAAGAAATTACACATTAGCTACACATGATGCCAAGTTGCAACAACCAAGAGAAACAAGGCTTACTTTCACACAACTACTCGATGAGAGCAGTCATAGGCAAATGGGTCCATCACACTGTATCTCAAACAGGAAATACACGAGACATGTTTTCCTGGATGAGCCATTATGCAAAAAGTGATGCATCTGCAAGGGGAAAGTTTCTCAGGGAGAAAAGGGGTGTGAGGAACAAAGGCACAAATCTGGACGAATCTCCAGAAAATTATGCTGAGGGAGAAAGTCAGGCCCAGGAAACTGCATGCTATAGAATGTCATTTTCTGTAGCAAGGTCAAGGTGGTAAGATCACAGAAAGGCAGACACATGTGCGTGTGGATGTGTGAGTGGAGGGGAGGGGTGGGGAGCCAGGAAGTTACGTGGCAACAATAGACCGGAGCCTTGCAGTAGCGCAGTCCTTGTTCATCTTAACTCGGGTTTAATTTTATAATAGTTTTAAGAGAAATTCGTCTCAGAGAGGCTGAGGTGTGGATACATAAAATGTTACTCTATTAGAATCACACTCAAATATTAACCTATGGTTCTTTCATGAGAAGATTAGTTAGAAATATCTAGCTTTCCTGTGGAACACCCTATCTTTACATCTTGATATGCAGTTCAACATTTCACTTCATAGACCCCGTCATTCAAACCATTTTCCTGGAATCTCTGATAACTGAATGTCCTCAGATAATCTTTTATTAATATATTTACTTCTAAATTTATTTATCTCTGTGTATGACATGAAACATGAATATCTCTGTGTGCATAATTTTAGATATGGTATATATCAAAATGTGATGTAACCATTTTTGTCTCAGATTTTCACTGAAAAGATGAAAGTGTCTTGAAAATTTAAAGTCTATGGACCTTTAGAGAGCACAAGTTAATATTCCTACTATTATTTCATGAGATTTCTTCTTATACTGTGAGCAGGATATAAATGATTAAAAACTTTTGCTTAAAAAGCTACTTGAGTGGCTGCCAGTAACCAAAATTATGTGTTTTTTTTAATGAATTGAGTTTATTGCTACATTTTAGGAATACGTTATGATCTCATTCCTCATTGAGAATTTGTAACTGTACATGACATATATAGATTTTCATTTTTCTCCTTCCCCTGCCTTCTCTTCAATCCGAAACTCTTGTATACATAAGCTTTGTTTCTGGTTTTTCCCATAACATTTTTTTCTTTCCCTTCTTTCTTCTCCTCTCCTCCCAGGCAGTTACAGTTTCCCTTTGAACATTTTCCTCTTATTTCACACAAAAATTATGTCTTTTAAACTCAATAGTCAAGGCCAAAAATGAATTTGAATGAGGGATTTTCTTAAATTTTCAAATTAATGTATCCAGACAAGTGTGCAGAGGGATAGCCTGAGCAGAGAAGTAACTAACAGGCACTCACGGAAGCCAGAGACAGTCTGACCTCACTTCCGCCCCGCCGGCCCGCCCCCTGCCCCCCCGCCCCGCCCCGTGCCGCCCCGGGCATTCTCACTCCCATTGCGCAGCTAGAACTGAGATTCAATGATGCTGGATTTTGCGTTCAGCTAAAACGCTAACCACGCATTGTCCCATCCTCCGCACTTCTAATACGTTAGGCTATCTCTCAGATGGTGGGGAAAAAATAAACATAGCATGTAAACTATGGCAACTTTTCTTTTGAAAGCTAGTATAAAATTTTTGGTTTGGCTCCATGAATAGGAAAAAAAATTAGAAAACGAAAAATGTTTTATTATTATTTACTACAATCAAATGTTTACAGACACTGAAAGTGTTCTGGTAATTCCTTATTCATTCTCGAGCAATGCCCCTTGAAATATTATCTGACACCTGTGTTGTTCTTTTCTCTAGATTTTTCTCAGTAGTGACCTTATTTAGAAGATACTGCTGAAAATAATCCTCCATTCTTCAGAGCCCCTAAAAAGCTTGGTTCCAGCATGTCACTAGTGATTTATGACTACTCACTCGCTGGCATCATCAAGGGGGTAGAATATATATTTGCCCTCAGGAAATGAAAAGGAAACATAAATAAAAATTGCATGGTTGATTGGCCTGTTTCTGGTGAGGTAGGCCACACTTAATCGAAATCACTTTTTCCCTTTTCCTAGCTTGCTGGATCACTAAATTAAATGGGATTTCTGTGTGGATGCTTTTTCCCTGCACAGTTAAAATATAATTGTTAAATGATGTGCTGTGAACTCGAAGCGCTGAAACAGTCCAGGTGTGAAGAGGTCCAGTTCAGTGTGGGGTGGTCAGTAAAGGGCAGATGCCACACACATCCTGCTGAGGCCAGGAGCCCTCCGCTGGCTGGGCAGGAGCTGGGTCAGGAGCACCCAAAACCCTCAGATTCTGAGGGCATGAGGAGAGACAGTAGGGGGCTCAGCAGAGGCTGCACATCAAGAGGAAGAAGAATGAGAGACTAGCGAAGTCGGTGGATCAGAGAGCTCTGTGAGGACAACCAAGCAGACTTCAACACAAGTTGAAGAGCAGAGCTGAGGTTTCCTTCTCCAGGTTCTAACAGTCATCTCTCGCTCAGGCCCCGTAACAGCATCTGAAGACGTTCCAATGATAATGATCTCTGGGTGCTTTATAACACATTAGCATTTTCAGGGTACTTTCTTCACATTTCTGCATTTGATGAGCTCAGAGCCCTTGGAGTTATGTAACACTGCAGATTAAAAAAGGGGGACTCAGAGAAGCCACGGGTCTCTCCTCTCAGTTCCACAGAGTGCTGGCAACCACTGGCCTGATACATTCTTCCTAACGCTATAAGGCACTGGGTTTCAGGCCACAATGGCTCTTTGGTGGCCGTGTATGTCCAGCAAGAAGAGATGACACCAGTCTGTGCCTTTGTCTTTCTCTACTCCCCATCCTGGGCAGCACTCACTGCTGTAGACCAGGTGGACTTCTGCCTGACATGGCAGGGCCTCTGGCAGCTTATCTGCTCCAGCATTACCTGGAGCAAATCTTGTATATCTGCATACCCGGTACACATGCACACAGTGCTTACATTAAAAGACGACAAATAACTTCCCCAATAATATAAAAGTAGGTGGTCAGAATTATGGGTAATCGGCTGTCCTTTTTGAAAACATTCTTCCCCAAATGGTACACAGTACTGAGAAGGAACAAAACACTTTTTATATCACCTGACTCAGCTATCAGTGTCATAAAATCAGAATCCCAAATAATTTAAATCCTAGAAGACTTATCTTGCCAGGCTATGATCCCAGAGCTGGCAGAGTCAGCAGGCAAAGGACAACCAGCCAGACACACAGGCAGGGGCACCTCAGTCCACAAACTTCATTCATTCCACGATTCTGGCCATGTTTGTGTTTATCCAGGACAGCTGCCTCCAGCTGTGCTCCTCACCTGAGGCAGAGTTTTGCAAACAAAACAAAATTTTGCCGAACACTTTTGTTTGCAAATTCATTTGTTCAGATGCAATCCCTTATGCTCTATTAAATCAGTCCATATGGGGTCGAGGATTTGCCTCAGTGGTTCTGGTACCTGCCTTGCAAGCACAAGGGTCCGGGATGGATCCCTAGTAACCACACATGACAATACCAGGCATGGTGGCTCACGCCTGTAATCCCAGCTCTCGGGAGGTAGAGGCAGGAGGATTGTTGTGAATTCGAGGCTTGTTCGGGCTACATAGTGAGCTCAGGACCAGCCTGAACTGCAAAGTGAAACCCCGTCTCAAAAAAAAAAAATCAGTCCATATTATCTATCGCCTACAAGCTGGGTCTGAGAGAAGCACTCATATTCCTTGAAGCCTTGAGTAGCTTCAGTCTTCTAGTTGGTAGCTCTTCTATTTGTCTAAGTAGGTACTGTTCATAGAAGATAGCCAATTCCAGTATATGAAGGCAGATGAAAATATTGGATCATGATGTCGTTTTACAGTGAAATTCCCAAACACAGAAGGAATATGAATTCATTTACCAAGAGGCCTGCCGATTGGTGATAGCACTACTATTCACAGTGGACTTGGTTGTAATTTAGTTTCCCCGAAGAAGTTATTTGTGCACAGGATGGGAAGTCAATCTCTTCCAAGAAAATTAGGTGTTGGGTCACACAAAGGAAAAGAAGACTGAAAAACACACTAAGTTCCCAGTTATAGTTTGCTTTCATTTTACACATATTTAATTAATGTGCTTGTATCCTGATGAGAGAAAAGAATTGATTGACTAAATTTCAAAGTCTCAATTGTAACTACTTGAGGATACATATGTTCTTGCAATCAAAAACAAAATTTCAGGAAGTATCTATTTCTATTTGTTAATGTCCCATACACAGATAAAGGTACATGGACCTATAGCAAGCGTCTTTGACAATGCTAACCTCGTAGGAATCCATGACCCCAGTGTGTTCCTGAGTCATCGGATCCCATTATGTAGAGACATAACCAACAAGGCCACACTCTTTCCCTCCACCCTTCTCCCAACCTCTTCTTGTTTCCTTCTTTCCCGTGACTTTATTTAGTTTTACTTCATAGGTGCCCTTCTGCTCCCAGCTGTGCCATCATGTGAGTTCTGACTGCCTCTCCTCCACAATGGCACAAAAGCGCAATAGGACCCTTCACATGGCATCACTGGTGTCTGTCTGAAAGCAGGTCCCTGCAGGACAGTCCAGAAGCCCCCAGAACCTTGCCTGGCACCATCTGTTCCCTTTTTTGTTGTTGTTCTTGTATAATTACATTTCAAAAAACCATAGTATTTTAGAAACTTTTTACAGTACGAAAATGAACAGAACACTTGCACCACTAGTGTGAATCCCTGTTCACCAGCATGAGGCTTTGAGTCTCAGGCTGGTTGAGCATCTGGTCTGCCATTTGCCAGCAGTGTAATGTTTGGTCCATTTCTTCAATTCAGTACTAACTTACAGACTCAATTAAGTCCTTCAAGTCTGTATTATCCAAAAGATGACCTTAACTGATATTATTGCTACAGAGTCTTACTTTAGGGGGATCTGAGAGTTGTAGAAGTATTTAGTGCTATTCTATGTAGATTTCACAAGAAGACCCTACAAGGTACTAAGTCCTCAGCACTTCATAGAATGTAGCAGGTAGATCGAATGATAACATCTTCCAAAAATGATCAGCCCCTAATTCGCAGAAGCAGAATGACCACTCCCTCACATGGAAAGAGTGACTTTTCAGGTGCCATTTAGCCAGAGACTTTGAAATTGAAAGGTGATCCCAGAAGGAGCCCATCTGACCTCAAGACCTTGTGAAAGGGAGGCCTGAGCATCAGTCACAGAGACAGGACCAGTGAAGTAAGGAAGCGCAGGTCAGAGTGATGCCCTTTGGCAGTAGAGAAAAGGGCCACTAGCCGAGGAAAGTGAGTGGTGTACGAAAACTGAAAAGCAAAAAAATAGATTTTCCCCTAGAAAGTTCAGAGGGGACGAGGCGCTTGCAATGCCATCACCTTAGCCACCAATCCCTGTTGAGATTTTATTTCTAGAACTATAACATAAATGTTAATGTAATGAAGCCACTGAGCCTGTGGTAATTTTTAATAGCAGCAACAGGAGGTTAACATAATTGCAGACAAGACTCCAGAAGAGAAAACTTACCTAGATCTTTCCTCAACCTTGCATTTCCTCTTTCTCCCTATCCAAGCCTGGCTGCTCATTTCCCAAGTCTCTCTCTGAGAGAGACAGCAGCCAAAGGAGAGAGAGTGCAAGAGAATAAGACAGAAATGAACCATGTTCAGCTGGAGGGTCTATTGTCTGCAGCTGCTAACAAATTACAGTCCTGAACTCAAGTAACGTAAGAAAAAAGTATTTAAAAAGAAGATTTTTTTGCTTCCCATAGCTTCTACAAGACAAGAAAATCTCAATCATTTCTCAGCAGGACCGGTCTGCATGCAGACAACACCAACGGAAACCTTGCCCTTGTCAACAGTGACTTTGTAACACACAGAAGTGCTCTCCTGTCCTTACAATGATCATACATGGCCAATGAGCTATTATCATGCCTCACTGTTGCTGTGTTCAGTCTTCAGAAGTTCACTTAGTCCCTCACATTCTGAGCTATTCTCCACTCACCTGCCTCTGTTCTTTTCTCCTCCTACGGCTATTTTATCACAGGAGAGCGTGGAAGGTTGGTCCTCCGCACCACCTCGCCGCTTCCTGCCTTGATATTTCAGTTGCCAGGTGCTGCTCCTCTCTGTGGAGAGGGATGGCTCCTGCAGCCACATGGGGAGGAAGAGGTGGTGAGAGGAAATAACAAGAGGGACTCTGAGGTGATCATAGAACAGTGGACACAGGAGGAAGTCGCATAGATATACCAAGAGCTGTAGAAAGACTTCCTTCCCCATTTCGGGAAGGAATCTTGTACACATGATAAAAGCCAGAGGTTTGGGACTGGTGGAGTTTTCAGCACCAACTTTCTGTTTATGCAGTGAGTAAGGAAATGCAGACACACAGTGAAGGAGATATGCCATGGGACAGAGTGTCCGTGAGTCTGTGAGTTCACATCCTCCCCAAGAAGCATGCCCAAGACCACCGAACACTCCTAGTGCAGAGGCCTTGCTTCGAAAGGCCAAGGTACAGTCCCAGGCTGCTGAAATAAACATGAGAATCTAGTGCTACGCAGACTCAAACCGGACTGGAGCACTTTGCTGAGTCCTCCTTTGCTGAGGAGGACCAGCCAGTGATGGTGGCCTATCAGAGTGGCCAGGTACAGCCATCTCCATGGTCTCTTCCTAGCCAAAAGCAAAATGAAAAGAATTAAAAATATTTGTGAGGTTACATAAGGGAAAGAAGTAGCCTTATACTACAGGATTCTGGGATATGCCATTTTTCCAAGTGGTGCCAAATGAACCAGCAAGCAAGGGACCCATGGCATGGAGGGTGGAAGAAGGTGCCACCCTACACGACTTTCTCACACCATAGCAGCACAGCCGGAATCTAATGGGCATCATCCAGCAACACACAGACTGAGAACAATCTCAGAAGTAGCTGGCCTGTCACTCCAGTGTGCCAAGTTCAGGGGACTTGAGGAGGACTGAGGGGTGAACCAGCCAGAGGACCCTGAAGAGCTCCACAGCGAATACAACCTGTGGGCCACCCTGGATCCTTCTGCTGAAAGAAAGTGGGAACCATGGGCAAAACACAAACAGGAGCTTCCAGGTGACATGTCAGGGTCAGGCCCTGGTGTAGGGGAGAATAGGAGAGAACATGCTTATTGTAATGAAGCCTCCTGTTGCCAACTTACCCTCAAAAGATTCAGGGGGAAATGTGTTTAACTTTGTAACTTCAGACTGTACTGTACAGTTGAAATTGTTTCTCAAAAATGTTTGGTAGCCCCTTAATGCTCATGAACATAATTGTGCTAGGTAAACATACCATTCTCAGTTAGTCTTTGGTTACTCTTTTTTTCTGAAATAATTTATTTTTACTCTTGTTGGTTACTCTTTTTTTCTGAAATAATTTATTTTTACTCTTGTTGGCTGTTTTTGAGCTTCTGAAAGGAGTGTCTTTGTGGGAGATTTTGAATCGCACAGGTTCTTACAAGAAAAGTAACTTGGTAAAACTATGGGAAGCTTAATGTAGAAGGAGGTAAACATGATAAAAATAAAAACAATTTAGGAGAGTCTTTCCCTGGGACAGAAGTTTCCTATAGCTGGCTCGTATATCTTGCGGGCCTGACACACCTGCCCGCCCTGTGGACAAGTTACGCCCCAATCTGGATTTTCACACAAATGCTTGGCCACACCAGTTTAATCTCTTGGCACTCAACGTCTGCCCATCTTCTGAGATTCGTGTTCCCATGGGTCTTTCTAAGGCTCTGCGCATGCGGGGAGTGTTCCATGCTCCACCCTGCTTCCGGCAGTATGTCCTGCACTAGAATCAGGAAAGACGAAAATAAATTCTTGTCAGAGCCTGCAACCCGAGGTGCAGCTGTGCCAACCACACTGGCAGCGCTCTTCACTACTCTGTTGGGATGAATGAACGATTAAGCCTTGAGGAGCGAATGAGGGGGTGAAGGAGTGGCAGACACAGCCTGGGTTGCCGTGAAAAAGATGAACTCAGTGTTCTTCGTTACTTTCGGTAGAATAGCTCCGGCTGCGTTCCTGCAGTTGTGCCAGAGTATCAAGATGGGATTTTTATGCAGTGTTGCAATGGTAACAATGATTCAAGTTTGTATGAAATCTCACAAGCCTGAGATTGTTAGTATTTGAATTGAAAATGTGCTAGGGAGCTGGTGGTGGTGATTATGTGAAAGAATGAGAAGAGAAATGCTAAAATGTAAAATGCTCTTCGAGGGGGAGAAACTGCAGTCCTTTCAGATAAATGGGGTTTTTCCTGTTCTGTCACACCTGCTTTCACCGACTTCTCTGTCGTAACACCCAGCAATGAGAGACCTTTACCCAACAGCAGACAAGACGTGCAGAGTTGCCCTGTGATAATGGGGAGCTGGCTGCAGATTTATCAATTCTGCTAATCATTATACTTCAAAAAATTGCCAAGGATTTGGAAAGTGAAGATGTGTTCAGAATCATACACAGTATCATTATAAGAAATTATTTTGAGGGTTTACGAAAAGGCTTTATACCTGTTCCAAAAACCGTGTGAGAATAGAATAGTGTATTTTCTCAGCTGAAGTCAAATACTGTGACTCATGCTGAATGAGATCAAGAAAGCGCCAAAAGGCTAACATTGCACGGCCACATTTTTGTGTGGAATTAGAAAGGTGATTCCATAGAAGAGAGGATTCCAGAGTGTGGGGTGGTGCTGAGAACAGAGAGCGGGGGAGGAGACGATGTTTATTGTGGGTGGAGCCTCACGGACCACAGGAAGCAGTTCAAACGGTCTCCTGCCCTCCTCAGTGACCAGTCAATAATGCGGGTCTCCTTCCTTCCGGATGGGAAAAGAGTGGACTTCAAATGTTCTTATCACAACAGAAGCCGTAGGCAAGGTGATAAATGTGTTTATTGGCTTGACTGAAACTTTGTATCATATACTGTAAGTAAAAGTGTATTTCTAGCAGATAAATACTCTACTTTGAGGGGATATAAAACATATCCTAGACTCTCTCCCACGGGCCTGCGTCCATTCCGCCTTCCTTTTCAGGGCCCTGTGACCCGCTCATGACTCTTCCTAAGGCCTAGGTTAATCTGCCCAACTTAGACAAACAGAACACTTTTTCGGATGCAACACAAGACTCTTAGCTGACAGTGTTTATGTAATTTTAACTTCCTTTTTGCGCTTTGCAGTGTTTCATTTTCCTCATTTTTTAAAATCCCATAACCAGATTTAAGTAAAATATGCTAATGGTATTTTGACACACAGGGTGGATTATTTACATGAAGTCAGAGGAGAGGTGACTTCAGAATGCCTATGTGAAGAGCAATAACTCAGGTTTCCTTTTTCCTCTGTTTTATCTACATCAGGTTCTAGGTATTATTTAGCTTTTCTTACTGATTTTTGCATCAGAAAAAAATAGTTGCCAATTGTTTGTAGTGATGCATAGATGTCCCCCAACTACAGTGCAGGGTGGAAACAAATAGAAGCTTCGACCTTCAATGAACTTTTGTAAAATCTTTAATAAGCATGTTCTCATTAATAATTTACCAGACCAAGCTGCACGATGTTAAGATGGTAAACTAATCAATCTACCAAAATACTGAGAAAATCTGTTTTATAAGAATGCTATCTCCTTTCATATGAGTCAATGCCCACTTCGTAGACATTATAAAAGGTGAAGAGAGTAAATTTTCAAACGTGGATCCCTCTCCGGTGCTCCACAGTCCATCGCTTGTCTAACTCCTTTTTTCTCTGTGGCCCGTCTGACTCCTCACGCAGTGGTTACAAAGGTCAGACACACGCGAGAGTTCTCTGTACATTGCACAGTGCTTTTAAAAGTCAGTGGAAACTAGTTCAGAGAACCAGAGAAATAGTTCAGAATCGGAACTGTTCCTCAGGGCTCGGAAGGACTTGGAGGGGAGGGGCAGCAGATGCTGCCCACACGCTGTCCACTGTCCACGGAGCCCTCGCTCTCGCTTCAACAGACTTCAGGGTTCCTGCCTGTCCAATCAAACAATGCCACATGGACAGACACAGCTTCACGTCCACTTAGAAAGTGGACTGAGAAAACCACGGTGTGTATTTAGACAAGCAAACAAAATCGGTTGTCTTGAAAGACACCCTGAGTGAAGGTGCCTCACAGTCCTCCGCGTGAGTCAAACACACTGTTCTGCTTTTCCGGCCACTTGCTGCAGCAGTACTGGTTCCTGTCTTGTGAGCAGTCCACAAGGGGAGATAAAAACTATGGTGACTGCTGCCACCCCACCGAGGGCTACCAAGGGAAAGGAAGCTTATAAACCCCCGCAGGGAGTCCTTTCTCCTTCCTCACTGGATCTATCACTAGGTGATCTCTGGCTCTTCCCAAAAGTAAAATTGACCATGAAAGGGAAGTGTTTTGCATCATTTTGGGACACTGAGGTACCTGTGTCAGCGGGATTAAGGACAATGCATCTGTTGCTCTAGTATGGATTTTACGAAATACTCACACAGAGCTGGACTGCCCCTGTAGCTTGGCACTGGGAGCCCCCAGGCTGCACTCTTCTGTGCCTCCCCAGAGCACATTCCACATACACTTGCTCCCTCCAGCCCAAGGAGGCACTGATGCCAAGGCCTCTAGCTATGTATCCCCTGATCTCTGAGCCTAGGCCTGCCCTGCTTCAGCTGTGCCCTTGTGACCCATGGCGACACCCTCAGAATCTTCCCTGTCCACAGGATGCACCTTGAGGGCATGATGACTCTTCTCCACCCTCGGGCTTGTCACCTTCTTTGTAAGAGCTCAGGGCATCTTCCCAATCCCTGTGCAAAACGTTTTAAAGGGTGTGTCTCCTCGCAGCCGTGCAATACTTTAATTCATGTTGGTGCTCCTCCTCAGACTGCAAGGTCCGCATGAAGAGTGACTTTGGTTTCTACATCAGTGCATTTCCCGCTCCAACTGCTGTCACATGGCACTAAATAAATATTAGTTTAACTAATAAATTTGACACAAAAACGAGTCCCTAAAGTGCATAGCACGTTTAATTATATTCTCTGATAAATTCCCAGTCTTAAATTAAGGCCTTATTGTTTACTTCTGAGAAAGGTTCCATCTACCATCAAAAAGAATATAGAAATGTCCTCGTTCCACATTTGCTACAGGTGAGAGGGCTTTGAATTAAAATGTATCAGGAGACAATACAGCTGGTTTATGCATTTTATTGAATGTGTGCTTTTCTGAACATTACCTCTCTAATATTACCAAAGAAAGACTGTTAGAAAATTTTCACAGTATAATTACACTAGCAGAGAAAGTAAGGAAGAGTGAATTAATTTGAAATATTTTACTCTTCAAAATTCATTCAGTGTTGTACAACTTCTAGTCAACTCCAGTTGATAACAGGAATAATAGAAAGAAATGATCCAGTTTATTCCAATCTATAGACAGTATTAATTCATTTGTTTTTCTTCTTTTAAATTTAGGGTGTTTTTTCAGAAACCTCCAAAGGTTCCTGTTTTGTTTGGTGAATGAAAATTCTATAATCAATTCTATTTCCTGGTTAAACATCAAATAAAAATGCAGGGTGCATACTGAACGCTGAGTGAGTCTTGAAATTGAAAATCCACTTAGAACCTTGTGTGCACTGCCTTGTGGAGATTCACAACTCTTCCGGGGCCAGGAAACAGCAGTGGAGATGAGGGGACATGTCAGGGTCCAGTCAGCTTCGGCCAAGTGACTGCAGACCACACATGCGCACATTTATGCTCACTGCCTGGTTTCCTCATCTCTTCCTGGAATTAGGGGCCCATGGGTTAGGGAAATAAAAAGTTAGCAAAACCAAACTGAGGTGAGACAGATTCTGCTGTGTGCTCTGGAGAGAAATTATCAGCACTCAGATTTTCCCCGGTGAAGTCCGTGGTGCAGATCATACATGTCTTTCTCTATCTGATGTATTTTCCCCCAGCTTCATCTCATGCATCTGATGTGATGCAGTCCCAAGGAGCTGCCTTAGTGCAGCTTCTGCTGTGGTCACAGAGCCCTGTAGAATGCTCTTCCGGGGAGGAGCAGATCAGCACACCTGACTTTCCTCCTCGGCTGCCTGTAGGCCGTTGCAAGGATTGCATGGTAGGGTTCTAATGAACTCAGAGAGCAAAATCTCTGTCTCCTGTGTGCATCCTATTTGTGTAGTGCTCGTTATGCTGCTGAAAGCACTTGGTGTTATCAGTTGTATAGTGATTGATACCAATATCAGTACTTTAAAAATGGAGCTACTGAAGTTAAGAAAGACCATTCTATCTTTTGTAATTAAGTCTCTCCACTATGGATACGACTTAATTTCCCTAAACACTGATTTAAACTAATTTTGCAAAATGTCTGTAGAAAAGAGTGGAACCCAGCTATTCAGACCAGTTAGATGTGTATTTCTCTGTTCCTTTACCGAAGAGTCCAGAGGGCAGTGTGGGACCCTGAACGCTAGTAACTAGGAGAGTGTGCGCTGAATTACTCTCCATAACACCCCAAGTAGTTTCAGTAACTTAGGCACGATTGAAACCTAGAGACAAACATTAACGTTTCTTTTCTAAAAACACGAAAGTTACAACCTTTATGGAAAACAAATTTTACTTGTGTTTTACATTGAATATAGACGAATTCTTTACCCTACATTGAAAATTCTGAGAACTTAAAAACTCGCAGTATTGAATGTTTTATAGGAAAACATGAAAAATCTTTGTTGTGGATCTCAGTAGTCAACGTCGTACCTTTCCCTTCAACTAACTTCTGAAACATCTCTGAGGCTGGAAGCAGTCGTGGAAGTTGGGGCACTGAACGGTCCACATATTTTTCAGGGAGCAAATGTTACAGCAAAGGGCATAGCATCTACTTTATTGTCACACTATCCTTGCTGCCATGCGGGAGGAGGCGCCATTAGTTTTCTTGCAGTTGAGGCTTAAACTGCTTTGGATATGAAGAGACCCCACACTGAGCGCACTTCCGGTCCTGCAGAAGGAAATCAGAACCTGGGGACCGCCCTGCCCCGTGCCTAGCGACCCTTCCTCTCTCCTGTTCTAGCTGCGAGTCCTCACTTCCAGCCTGGGGGACAGAAGGCCGATTGCGTGTTGTTTATGGTTTTGTTGCATTAGTCAGTTTCTTTTATTAAACCGCATACAAGTTGTGACATGCTGTTAGTTCAATCACTAATAACTAGCTCAAATTGCGAATCTGTGTCAGCGGCTTGGTGTTGATTAAGCTGTAGCCGCCACTAGCATATTGTTTTAAATGCTTGATAAATTTTATTTTCTGCAGCGTTAGGCTGCTTGCTTTATTTCCCCCTCTGCTCTCTAAGCGAAAAGCCTCCCAGACGTCCCGTATAGGGCCTCGAAAGACCGGGGCTTCCCTGCGCTGCAAGGCGAGCCGGTAGCCACTAGAGGGAGGAGACGGCCGGGTTTATTGAAGGCTCCACTAGAGACCGGGTGAGGAGCTGCCAGGGCTCCAGGTGTCCAGCAGGAGAGTGTGAGGACTTGGCGAAGGTTGGCACAGTGAGAAACACTGGGCCTCTAAGGTGTGCCAGAAATGTGCTCTTAGTAACTGGGACCTGCAGGCCTTGATGGGGACGTAGAGTGGGCTCACCTGCTACCTGCTTGCCTCACCCATGCAGGAGACTTCTGCAGACCGTGCCCGCGCTGTGGCCTGAGCAGCTTTCTCCTGGGGGCAAGAGCCAGGCTCCCGCTGGACAGGAGCAGCAGCTACGGGGGAGGGACAGGCCGGCAAGGGAGACTTTTGACTGTTTCAGGGAAAGTAAAAATTCAACAAACAGCTCACTTTCATACTCTAGCACCAGCCCCTCCCCGTCACGGTCATTTCCTACAATCTATTGCTACAGGAAGATGGAGGAGGAGACAGCATAGAAAATAAAATACGGAAATGTCAAACAAAGAGATGGGGCGAGCAAAGAGAAACTTTGTTTTACTTTTCTGCACATTCCGAAATATATGCAACAAAAACTTAAAAATCACTTAGCTAGGATTGGTGAAGGTCCATGGACGGTATTTGGATGCTACTTTTTGAGTTTTCAATCCAACTTGACCTCTTGGATGTTAAACTCTGTTAGAAAGGTAACAGCCTTAGCACTGGTATTGTTCCAGCCTCTGCCGGAGACCCGGTTCTGTGCTCGCTCTCTCCCGAGTGTAATTGCACTAAGATCATTCGGTTTCCATTTGGAAAGCCAGTGGCAATTACTGGAATACAATGTATCATGCGTTTGCTCACTGGATATAAAACGTATATACTAATTCGCAATAAAATGTAACAGCTGTCAGTGCATTTTCTGCTCTGTTACTTCAATAAATTGGAACTCTGACTAGAAAATGGGAATATTGCATTTTTACACACTCTGTAATGTGTTTGCTTTTTGCAAATACAATTTATTTTTTTCATGACAAAAATTGTGGTTTGTTATTACTGCTAGTGGATAAATATTCCTATATCAGAATGAATTACATATGGTATCTGTAAAGAAATAGTAATATTTTCTGCTTTTTATTGTAGCTTGTCTCTAGTAAACAAAATACATTTAACCCACTTCTGTCACATGCCGAGTGTGTTGGGGGATTTTTTTTTTCTTTCTTTTTCATCACAATGGCTGAGTGTGTTGGGGGGAGGGAGAGGATATGGGAGTTTATTTTTTTACCCAACATTCCCAGGTGTCTGGGTTGATCATTAACATTTATTTCCGGAAACCATCATTTCCTTCAGTGCTTATTTTTGTTTAAGTTTAAACTTTCTTCTTTCATACATTTGCTAATCGGATTTCTTTAGAATACGAAGCAGTGTCTCTGAATTTTAGTTAAAATAAAATGCCTGCACATTTCTGTAATTTTGTTACTTGAGGTCAGACTTTTCACAGATAATTAGCCTTTTACACACTGTGAAATCAACCTGCACTGGTTATTTGGCTAGACTCTTTGCTTCTGTTCTTTATTTCCCAGAAGGTTAACGTGCTGAAAATCTAGCTTCAAGCTCAGAGTACTGTCTCTTTGTGTTGCTAATTATCCTGTTGCATAATTATTAATATCAGGAGCAGGAAGAGGAAACAAGCTCACCAAAGAGTCGCGAATGCTGGTGTTCTGGCAGGAAGCAAGCCCTGCATTAATAAAATGTGCCTGCGCCAATATCACAGGAGATAGGAGCGCTCCTTGTTAAGGATCATTTATTAACTGAGATCATCTTTTAGTTCGCCTTGGGGTAATGACTAATGTCAATGGCAAATTTCACAGTTGTCTAGAGAAATGAATTAAATTTGTAATAAAAAGCCCTTCGGCTTGTTGTACATGTTCATTTATTGGAGTAGTTGAACTAGGAGAACTGTAAGGCAACCACGAACATTGGCTTAATTTTCCTTACATATAACAGTGACCTTTAGCTTCATATTGAAAAAGTTACCTATTATAGACTGGTAAATTAAATGAGAAGTCCCTTTAATGCAAAATAAACTAGATGGCTGAGCTAAGTGAATCGGCCTTTCAGCCTACAGAATCTCAGTGGAAAAATATTCTTTCTTTTTTAATATGACTCTTCTGTGTGAGCCATCATAAAATAAGTCACTTGACATATCTGCAGAAGAATAAGATAATTCAAAGTGAGGTTCCGAGTCGCACCTACTTGTGCAACAGCATTCTTTGGCTGCTTTCGTTTTGTGCCCCAATGCAGAGATTGGAAAGTGCCGTTATTGCTCTCTTAATTCTAAGTATACAACGTGGGTTTTTTATTGGCATAGCACAGTGTTTCTCAACTTACTCGTCGAAGTTTTTACAGTGCTTTCTGTAGCTAAGGAAAAGTATATTTCCCAGGAGGGAGAACAATTACACCGTCGTCTTTTTTTGTTGTTTTGGAAACTCTCATTGTGCGTTCCTTTCTGAGACTGAACTGGACTTGGAAAATGATAATAACTTTTAGAACAAGCATGATGACCAGGGGCTTTCCCTCATTTTACAGGAGAAAAGATAAAGCGACCGGTCCCCTCGTGTGCCGCCGTCTATACCATAGTGCACTTGAAGCAAATTGCCCTAATCAAGACGCAGCCCAGCTAACGATAGCAAGTGAAAGATGGACAGTATTCTCAGCGAGTGAAGACGATTACAATGTTTATGTAAATTGAACTGCAATATTTCTTTCAGAGAAGTTCGTTTATATCTCATGTTTTAAAACTGGAAAATAATGTCTCAATATTTTTACCTTTAAATCATATTTGTGAAACATTCGCAGGCCTGTGAAGCCTCATTCTCCCTTACAGTCTGAACTCAGAGATATCTATGCAGTGCATGGCATGACAGCTTTAAACATGAAGCTACAGATGAATAAAAATCTCTAAGGGATCCTTGGGAAATAAAAATAATAATAAAATGTAGTGATCTGAATTAGTTCATTTTAGTTACTCTGGGTTTTTGTGCATATAAAAATTCTTGCTTAGAATTTATTTCTTCCCAAATTCTAGGTCCCTGGAACCATATGAATGTTTAATGTCCTCAGTTTTAGTTATTTTTCCAATGCCTACCATTCCTGTATCCCGTTAACCTAATACTCTGTGTTGTGCCAGCCACACGATCACAAGACGTGGGTGGAGTTACCCAGGCTGCCCCCTCTCTCTCTCGCTGGGCGTGCTCTGGGCATGCGCAGCTCCTCACGCCTCAGGAGGACCTGGAAATGTGGACATCTCTTTCTCCTCCAAGGAGATACTCACAGCATTCTAATGAGGCCAGGGAAGAAGTTTCGAGTTTCCTTTCCACACCCTGCCTCGGCCCTTGCAGCACCAAACCAGATTCTCTGAGGGATTACTTGGGTGAAAACCAATTAGAGAGCAGCTCACGCTGTAAATGCATACAGATTACCATGGATTGAACGTCGCCCAGGCCAACTCTGCCTTAAGTTTGGACTACTCTGAATGGCATAAATATTAAGGACCTATGAGAACATGAACACAAAATATCGAGAAAGGGCTCTGAATGCCAAATCGAGACTCCTAAACGCTCCAGCTGGGAGGGTGGACCCCTTTCCATGCAGCATCCCAGCCCCTCCTGCTTTTCTCCTGGGGGAGTTATACCCACAGGCCTCCTCAAGTGTGTTCTCCGTTGCTAATCCTCCCACAATGGTCCACAGGAGTTGCTGACGGGTCCCCCATGCCCTGCATTCTATGACTGTCAATTTCCGTCTAATCAGCCAGCCTCCCCCACACACCATTCTCAAGCTGGGAGGGACAGCTGTCTCCACGCCAGGACAGTTCTGAGGATGACTGAATGGGCAAATCAGCAGTTAGCGACCGTGCTTTTCAGGCAGCTGATTGGAATAAGTGCAGCAAAGAAGGCGCTGCGGAGGGAGATTTAGAAAGGTCTTGTGGGCAGGATGGTTGAGCGTGGTTTCGAAGGCTGAGTGAATGTTGAGAGTGATACCTGTGTGCTGACCAGTGAGAGAAGCAACCCTCTGGCTTTTCTTTCCTTCTTTTATTATTCTTGCTGTGGCTGAAGCTAAGGTGGAAGCATCTTTTTCGCACGTCTCCCTCAATGTATTTTCTATAGAGATTTTTTCTTTTTCCATTATGTAGAAGATACTGAGAGTTTGCAAGCCTAGATGGTGAAATGTTAGATTGTGTCCCTGTGTTGAGATCTCATATTGAAATCTCTGTTCTTAGTTCTCCCTTGAGTCTGTTTCCAGGAGGGTTTTGCTTATCCCGAGTTCCTCCGCTTCCTCACAGGAGGGGCCCTTCCCGGACTTCACACAGGACCCACACATCGAGTTCCCCTTCACATGGACACGCGATCGTGGCCCCAGGGGCAGGCACAGGCGCAGTCACGCTCAATGCTTCCCATTTGGGGAGGTCCAGCGACACTGCTGCAGGGAATGTGGGGAGGTTGCTGGAAGAGGCCTGTGCACTTCAGCCCGGTCTCCGGGACCTATTGTCATCTTCTCCTTTGTTTGCTTTTCAGTTTCCAACTGTGGCCCAGCAGCGCCAGCCCTGCTCCGAATTTTTATTTCTGCTACAGATCAAACTGTCGTTCCTCCCACTGCTACAAATCAGCATACTGAAAGTGAGGTGGATCTTATGCTATTAAGTTTATTTTAAATAATTTGTTCATCTATTTACTCTGCAGTGCTAAAGGGGAGCACAGGGCCTGAGCACTCTGGCTGGTCCCAGGTCTCTTTGTGTCTGTTGTGAGGTGAAAACAAGATTCGTGCACGTTTCACACAATGGAATGCACAGATGTCGCCTGAAATATGAATGGTTTCATCTTTCTAAGAGGTCACTTCTCAGAAGAATAGATCTTTACAACCTCTAAAGTATTTAAATGAAATTGTGTAAATATAGGCACAAAAATATGTATTTCTTTTCACCCTCATTGTCATATTTTTAGTACAGATTTGCAATACAAAAATGATTACATTCATCAAGGAAAGTTAGCACAGGTACAAAACACACTCTAACCCTTTCACAGCTCTCCCTTCTTCTTTGCTCTCTCTTCCTGGGGCCCAGCCCACACTACACCAATAACTTTCCTTTATGCCACTCTGGACTGTAGGATCACATAACACTAATTCTCCATGCAGTCTTTGGCTGTTTACTTGACTTGTCTGTACTTAATGTTTTGTTTCCAATTAAAAATAGTATTTTTAAAAAACCTCTACTCTAAACAAGTTTGAAGGTAGAAATGAAGGTGCTCAGGGAAGTGCCCAGGACAAAATAATTATCTGATAAATATCAGCTCTTGTTTCCAGTGTGAACTACTATTTTATAAACTTTTACCCTTGGCGATGGTCATGCAGTCAAGACAAATACAACTTCTACATAGTAAGAGAAGAAATTAATAGATACACTGATAGGTACAATTCAAATGCACAAATTACTAGCACACACTGAATGGAAACTGTGAAACGAGTGACTGTTTCAAATGAGGTAGGAATGATACCAAATGTACAGTCATAGACACTCAATCCGGAGCCCAGCTCGTAGGCAGTTCTAGACCAGGAGGGCCCATGGGGTCCTTGGCTTCTAACACACGTGTATGTCCAGAGCCATCTCCAGGGACAGTGCCAGGACGGGCAGAAACCAACAAGGAGGGCACATCGATTGCATGTCATGTGTAGCATGGAATTCACAAGTGGCTTCAAGAATTTATAAACTGTAACTGTGTTAAAACTCCAACAATAATAGAACTCATATCAGATTATTTGATGCTACATTAAAAACTATAAAATTTACTTACAAGAATAAATACAGAAAGAACAGGAAATAAAAATTTAAAGTTGCAGGTTCATAGTAAGGGACTATGAGAGTCGGCTACTGAAACAAAGTACAAAGCCTCATGCACTTCAGGGAGTCGAGCTGTATAGAGTAAGGAGAACAAAGGTCAGCACCCTGCAGTGGGAAAATCACGAAGAGTTTAAATCCAGGTGTTCAGCTTGATCATCCACACAGAACAAAGATGTTCACTCGATAGGTGTCAGAGGGATAAGTGATTAGCTGATACCCTATTGGAAGAGACACAAGGAACATGATAATCTACAAATGAAGAATTCAAGTATCAATAGGAAAGCAGAGTAAATCTGTAACATTTAGATGTTGTCTATCTAAATGAAAAATAAAGAAGCCAGTAGTGGGAGTGTTAGGTTCGTACAGTCCCTGCTTATAGCCAACCAAAGAGGTTGGCCTGAAACCTAGTAATTTGGGGCTTGCCTGAGAGTCCAGATCATTACAAGAATGAATTCTCAGGGATATATATATATATAGAGAGAGAGATATATATAGAGAGATATATATCTCTCTCTATGTATATATATGGAGAGAGAGAGACAGGCAGACAGGCAGAGAAGAGGAGAAACAGAGATAGAGAGTTAGAGATAGAGATAGAGAAGATGGAAATAGAGAAGGAAAGAAAGAGAGAAAAGGAAAGAAGAATGGAAAGGAGAATGAAGGGAAGAAGGTTTTCAAGGAAGAAGGAAGGAAGGAGGGAAGAAAGGGAGGAGAAAAGGAAGGAGACATCGTATCACACTGAAGTGTCAGGAAGCCTTCCGTCAGTTCTGATATTAATGTGTGTTTATAAACATAAAATGCACATGGAAATGGATTCCCACATAGTCCTCATTAAAATAATGCTATTTATGTATTATTTAATAATGTAAGACATTTTTACAATAGGTTGAGAACTCTAAATATTTGGTTATAAAATATACACATGTTGGTTTAAATTCTTTACAAGAAAAAGACATATATAGCTGGAGTAAACTAGAAGCTCACATTCTCCTTTTAGGTGCTGTGGAATTTTTGTTCATTTTTGGTTTCTTCTGTTTTTTTACTTTCTAGTTTTGACTTTTGCTGATTTTCTCTAGTAAATGTCTCGCATTTTCAGAGAAAGTTATCCAGAGAGCAGGGTGTGGAGGGCACTGCCCTGTGACTGGGGACCCATCCTCTTACCGGTAGTCCCTAGAAGCTTCTAGAACAACAGGAGGTCTAGGCTCAGTCCAGAGTCTTCATGGCCTGTGTTCACCCCTGACAAGGCCCCTCCTCACAAACCTCATGAGGCGTCTGCTAGGTGGGTCCCTTGATTGAACCACTTTATTATATTACATAATAATGATGGTTATAAAGGAAAGAAAAATGTTCAGAAGACTTTTAAATGAAGATAAAGAAGTTGAAAAGTGAAAAACAGTATAAATTTTAGAAGTAGCTTAGAATGACTTACTGTCCTAGTTCCTTTCTCATTGCTAGGACAGAACATTTGGCACCTACCACTGTCAGGACCACATAGTCTGCAGAGGTGTCTGCCTATAGGAATCTGGCCCAAGGTGGGGGGTGGGGGGGGACAGGTAGAGGGGAAAGAGCTTCTGGCATGTCAATCATGAAGCAGAGAGGGATCAAGGGAGGAGGAGGGAGAGAGACCCTCCCAGGCCACACACCCCCAGTGGCCATCTCCTCCAACCAGGCTTCACCTCCCAAGGACACATTTAGCTGTGACCTATTCGGGGACTAATCCGCCTGTGAGTATCACACTATCATGACCTAATCACTACCTCAAATCTTCTATAAGCTTATGAGGCTTTGTAGGACATCTAGACATAAACAATAATATATTTTGAGAGGTGGTAGGAGAGACAAATTAGATCCCAACGCACATCTGAATCTTCAGCAACAGTCATCCCCACAACTACCCAATTGCTTCCTTTAATACTGCAAGTTCAGCCTCGAAGTGTTGATTCCTGTACCCATAAGTATTATACTGTACCCACTGGCGTGCACTGGTTTCACTGGCTTTCTTTTGCTTTTAGTCTTAGAAATCGCACGCTCATCCAGAGTGAGCTGGGTTATCCCTCTTCCCCAAAGCTACTCTGAAATTATTTCCTACTTCTGCAGTGGAGTCCAATTCCCATCACATTCTCCACACCATGCAGAAACGGGCTGGCTGGCTCAGATCCTCACGGTTCTACCACACCAGAAGGTCACATTGCTGGAATTACACGACACGGATATTTGTACATGAGTTTCTCTCACTTAACAGCATATATTTACAGTTTGTCCACATCTTTTTGTGAGTTGTGAACTCATTTCTTTTTAATGCAAATTAATAAATGTCCAATTGTATCTGTGTGTCGTGCTTCTTTTACTTGCTTGCATTTGGAAGGGAATCTTGGCTCCTTCTACTCTTTGGTGATTGTGAACAAAATTTGTGTAAACATTCATATGGAGCTTTTGTATGGACATGTCTTTAAAGGAGTTGGGTAAATATCTAGGAACCTAATCGCTGGATCATATGGAAAGACTATGTTTAGATTTGAAGAATTTGCCAAACAATCTTCATATGTGGCTGAATATTTTGCATTTTCACCAGCAAAGATGAGATCTTCGTGTCCTTGCTGTCATTTGATGCATTCAGATTTGTGTTTTAGTCATTCTAATATATGCATATTGGTATGTGAAGGCTATTTTTGCATTTTTGCATGAAAATTGATATTGAACATACTTTCCTAAGTATATTTATTTACTATCTTGTATTTTTGGGGAAGTGTCTATTTGTGTCTTTAGCCCAGATTTAAAATTTGAGTTTTGGTTCTCTATGTTGAGTTTTAAGGTTTTATGTATTGTATATTGCACACACCTAAGATATTTTTAATCATATACGTGCTTTGTAAATATTGTTGTAGGACCTGTTACCTCCTTTCTGACTCTTTCTAACAGTATATTTGACAGAACATAAATTTTTAATCTAATTAAGTCCAAATTATCAATTTTTCATTCATGGAATTTGCCTTTTGTGTTATAACTAAAATATCAAGATTAAACCAAAGCTCATGGAGATTTTCACCTTTGTGTTTTTCAAGATGTTTAACAATTTTACATTTATATTTAAGTACAATTTCAGTGTTTAATTTGCCTTTGTGCATGGTGAAAAGCCAGCATATAGTTTTACTTTTTAAAATATGAATGTTCAAAAGTGTAAGCAGCAGGAGTGGACAGCTTTGGTTTTTTTTTTTTTTTTTTTTTTTTTTTTTTTTTTTTTTTTTTTTTTTTTTTTTTTTTTTTTTTTTTTTTGTTTTGTTTTTTCTTTTTTTTCCTTTATCAAATGTAAGCCACGTGGACCTTCTTCTGATCTGTCTTGTCTTCCATGCTGCTCACAGGTTTATTCTTTTGCCAACACTATCGCATCACTGGTAGCTCCTCTGTGAGTTCTGAAAGAAGGTGTTGTGAGTCCAATTACTATACAGCCTTTAAGTACTACACTAGGTGTTTTAAAATTAGGTCTTTTGCTTTTTAATTTAAATAATAATACAATAAATTTGCTGATATCTAAAAAATGATTTCTGGGATTTTGGGGGAGACAATGTTATATCTCTAGATCAAAGTAGAAAGAATAGATAGATTACTAGTTTTTATGATACTAAGTTTTTCATTTACTCAATATCATTTATGTAGCTATTTTTATCTCTTCTGTCAAGGTTTTGAAGTTTTATACATATAAATCCTGAACATGTTTGTTAGATTCGCATCTATATTTTTTCCTTTTGGTGGCCCTGTAGAAAGTATACTTTCTTTGCCAAATGCAGCTCCTGTTCATGGTTATCATGCAGGAAAACAACTGATTAGTTTTGTATCCTGCCACTCCTGTGCAGTTGTTTATAAACTGCAGAGTTGTTTCAGATTTATTCTTTGACGTTCTCTACCCCAAGGAGTTTGTACAATTGTTGTGCTGCATTATTTACAAAACACAATGTTATTTCTGTTTCTATGTTGTAAATATTTTCTTTCTTATCTAGTTAACTGACCAGTACTTCCTGTAGTACCTGCTTGCACAGGTGTGTGAGAAAGGAGATCATCACCTTGTCCATGAACTTGGAAGTAAAGCTCTCATTGTTAAATGCAATATTATCTATGGGTTTTTGGTAAATGCTTTTTATTACATTCTGGATATTGCCTTATACTTCCATTGTGTAAACTTCTTAGCGTATATGGATGTTGATTATTTCAAATGATTATTTTTTTTCTTTTCTTTCTGTTTCTCTTTTTCTTTCTTTCTTTCTTTCTTTCTTTCTTTCTTTCCTGTACTGGGAATCAAACTCAGGACCTTGCACTTACTAGGCAGGTGTTGTGTTGTTGAAATATATCCTTGGCCCATGATTTTTTCCTAAGTACTCTGTTTTTACAAATATTATTTCCTTTATTGAATTAAAATTCATCAACTCAAAACTCTTTTCAGATAGCAAGTATATTCTTTTTGTGGATATTTCTAGGTTATCTGCCACTTACAATTTTGTGGTCATTTATTGATTTTTCTTTCACAGCATTTTCCTTGGAAAACTTTAGTTGCCCTTTTCATAAAACTATCTGCCTCATAGAGATACAGCCGGGGATTTAGCTGAATGGTTCCAGGCCTGTCTTGCAAGCTCAAGGGCCTGGGTTCAATCCCTGGTAACCACATACAACAATGCTGGGCATGCAGACTTATGACCACCAGCCATCAGAACCACATACCATAGTGTTAGGCATGGTGGCTCACACCTGTAATCTTAGCACTTGGGAGGCAGAGGCAGGAGGATTGCTGAGCTCAAGGCCAGCATAAACTACAAAAAAAAAAAAAGAATTAAAAGAACAAAGAGTGTAGCTAGGAAAAAAAGAGTGCTTTTTGTGTAGAAATGCTCATTCAGCGTTTCTTATTGCTATAAT
Organism: Petromus typicus; assembly: GCA_004026965.1. Lineage (NCBI taxonomy): Eukaryota > Metazoa > Chordata > Mammalia > Rodentia > Petromuridae > Petromus > Petromus typicus. Next base: position 72,048 of record PVIR01002163.1, read on the forward strand.
CATTTAAAACACTGTAATTGTCTTTATTAGGACTTGTTATGTTTTGTAAATAGTTCACTCTTGCATGGCTTTCTAACATGAAGAATACCAAAGTTATTAGAAATATAAAAACATTGAAGCTCCAAGAGACTGAATTAAAAATGGCAGGGTACTCAAGACAAAAGTATATATAAAGTTTGCCTAAATTGGTCTTTGGAGAGTTTCCATTTTTTCTTGCTCCATTTGGTTCTTGAAGGTCACACATGTGTACTGACCTTAACCACAATAGCAGCTACCCATCACTGCCACCTCCCAGAAATAGAGATGGCACCTGGCTTTGGAACTGGCCTGTCGGACATGAGGTTCCTCTAAGTCCAAGACTGTGACAGGGAAGGGCGAGGACACTCTGAGCAGCAAAGACTCATTCAGCATGGCCAACAAAACAAATACACACTTAAGTTGCAGTCCTCCCACTCACACAACTTGTTTTCATTTTGTGTGTTGTCCTGGTTTGTGTATCTATCGGTTTGCTCATTTTGTGCCTTTGAATGTGCTCTCAAATTTAATGCATACAGGAATAGTTTCTCAGGCTTAAAATACAGTAAGCCAAACAAAGATATCGGAGAAGTCTAAGGATGAGCTTGGATGGTAAACGTGGATGAAGCTTTTTTTAAATTCTGAGAAGCAAGTCATATTTTGGCAGAGTTAATTATTTTAAAATGATCTTAAACTGTATCTTGGTTCTTCTTCCCCTTACATAGAACTAGCATCATCTCCACAATTCAGGTTCTTACTAGTGAAATCCAGCAGCCTCCATAGTGAGAAGACTGTTTCTGAAGAGCAGCTGTCATCTGAAGGCCTGCTGGGCCCTTGCTGATCCTCTCACCCAGTGGCAGATGCCCTCGCTGCTGACGTCCAAGAAAGCACCTTCACATAGCCAGAGTGCTGGTGCCCATGAACTAGAAAGGAGTGAAAACAAACAGAAGAGATGGAGTGACAATTAGTGGTGGAAGGAAAACAGAATTATAAACTTTTTATTTATTTTTTGGAGACAAAGTCTCGCTGTGTGGTTCAAGCTGGCCTTGAGCTCATTATGTAGCCCAGACAAGCCTCAAACTCACAGCAATCTTCCTGCCTCTACCTCCTGAGTGCTGGGATTACAGATGTGAGCCACCATGCCTGGGTTTGCCCAAATTCAAAATTATCTATATTAATGCTCTCCACTCTTCTTAACATTACATTCAGTCAGTCATTTCAAACTATTTTATCAAAGCAGCCAAAAAACAGAAAAAAGAGAGGGACTGAGATTCTTTTCCTTACTTTATCCTAGGTTGATCAATCAGCATTTTACCATGGGAGAGAAGTCATGTGTCTGACCTTAAAAAATCTAGTATTCATTTCAGTACATAAGATATTATCTCATCTGTCACATTCATAAATGCCGAATTCCTCTCATGAAAATTCCTCTCATGGCAAGTACTAGTTTGTAAGATGATCATGGGCAGCTGCGGTTCTATGCATCTGAGTCCCAGAGTGCAGCCATGGTAGACCATAAGCCCTTTCGTCCATGGTGGTGATGGGCACGAGGCCCCTGCACTGCAGGGTAGCGGTGCCCATAGAGAGTTCATGTAGATTCTCACAGCCAAGTATCTTTATAAAACAGAGATGGTTTTGCACCTCCCAGTTTGTTGTATACCACCCACCCAAGGTCCAAAGGGAACAGCAGAAAGTGTCATTCTTTATTTTTCTTTTTAATTTCTTGTTTGCAGTTAATTTGCTTTTGAAGCCAAATTAAGATCTTTTTTCTAGTACTGGGGATTGAACTCATGGCCTTGTGCTTGTCAAGCAGTTGGCGGTACCTATGAGCTAAATCCCAGCCCTCAGATGATAGTGTTCCTAGAACAGACCCATTAGCATTAGCTGGAGGCTTGGAGATCTCCATGTTTGCACACAGCAGCCTTAGTTCAGAGTCTGGTCATGAAAGTAGAAAGCTATGTTTAGGCAGAGACAAGGTAGGGCACCTTGAAAGGGTGAGATAATAGCTAAAAATTCTCCAATCATTTCAGTTGTTACAGAGGCAAGAAAAAACCTGGAAAACACCCATTTCACAGCATTTTAAAAATTCAGTTGTATAAAAGTTAGCAATGTCACCTCTATAGTTTGCTTCCAAAATAACACAAGACCTAACTAATGCCCCTCATATTTTGGAACATAGCTTTATACTATACCCTCAAGTCATACAATAGCATAATGCTGAACATGATCTCATTTTTTATCCATAAGATAGTTTTAAAGAACCATGTGTCCGTGTGGTGCATTAGGAACTCTACAAGAAAAACAAAAGTTTAATGTCACCAAACCTAGTTCACTGTTGTTCACTAATTAGAAGTGGCTTATATAACAGCATACTTATTTTTACTTCAATTAAAATCTGATTAACTAAAACATCAAGATCAAATTAGTTTTATAAATGGTGATGAGGTTCGCCATGTTCCAAGCTGAGCACCAAACCATTTCCTTAAGGTCTGCACAGAGCTCCCCTCACTGGCCCCATGCGTGGCATATTGTTACTGTGTGAAGGAAGGTTAGACCCTGAGTTCTGTGTGACGGAAATAAGGAGAAAAAGACTCATACTTGTCCTCAGTCACGGGGTGCTTGAGGGTATTCACCGTACGGCCCCACGTGTATGCACCCAGATCCACTGCACACACACTCACACTCATCTGTATTCAGAAAGACACAAAGCCGGCTGCCATGGAGCGCTGCTTAATGAACATTTCCTGAGCTCACTGCACGTGGTTATTATTGGTATCATGCCTCGCATTTCTGGAAGCACCAACATCTCACTCGGAGCCGCGCGGATGACAGAACTGTGCATCACATCTGCCCGTGGGCGCACGGTCTCTAGTCCGGAAGCTGACAGATATGCTGAGCCCGGGGGGGGGGGGGGCTCCACACTGGGCAGGAATTAAGAGTGGTTGACGTCACAGAATCTATTCCAACCATCTTTAGTGCTTTTGTGATGTGAAGCTCTAGTTTCAGACAAAAGGGATGTAGGATTAGTGGAAACTGGGGGAAAAACAAATGTAAAATGGAGAAAAGAAATTACTTATTGTATAATTCGTGGGATATGCCAAGCAGCGAGGTGTGTGTGGAACATTACAGGTGCACAGGGCCAAGCAAGAGCAGTGAATATCACACACTGGCCAAAACTACCAGAAAGAAGCTGTGGCTGCGACAGCAGTGCCTAGAAGTCCGCGACTGTCTGAAGGCATCAGAAACGCTGCAGGATTCCTCTCGTTTCAGAGGCAAAAGGAGTGGCTTTGGCTTCCCCATCCCTGTGCTTGAGCATTTGGCATAGTCATGAAGCTTCTGCCTACCCTGTGGTCTGCTGGGGGTGTCTGTATTTGGTCAGCTCAGTGATCACACCCGAGGCCCTTCCCCCTGCCACCTACCAAGTTCGTATTAATTGCTGGACAGAACCTATCATTATATGTGTTGTTTTCTCCTGCTTCTGCCCGGGCCTTCAAAGGGGGAACAGGCATTTAACAAGAATCAGTAGGAAGCTTTACGTGAAGAGTTCCTTCCCAAAACACATTGTAATGCGTAGACACGCCACACCTTAACTGTCCCACCGTGGTTCTCTTTGATTTGAGGGCCTGATGCCAGACAGGAGCTGCCACCATGTGCTCCACTGGCCTCCAGCTCCACCCTCACTCCACATCCATCAGGTCACTGTGGGTCAGCAGGCTCCATGATGCCCACAGCTGTACAGGCTGTGGAGAGTGGCATGCATGGTACTGGTGTCCTCCGGAGCCCTGCATGATGTGGTGTGGTCCAGGCCAAGTGCACAGGCAGAGCAGCCTCCCAGAAGCAGGGGCTCCAGGACCAGCGGGGTGCAACACCATAACTCGGAGCCAGGCCTGCAGGGGGGTGGGGCTGGACGAAGCATCCTCGGTGTGCTTGCCACTTTCGGCCAACCTCGACCCTAGAGCCTCCTCAGAATCCCAAGGGTCATCTGGAAGGCCTGCGTCCCTGACCAGAACCCTTTGTGAGTCATGCTAAGGACGAGATGTGAAAATTACATTTCAGGCAACCTTTTCTGGTTTGCATGAATTTAACTGTGTACCCTTAGGGTCTGCATCATGATGTGCTGGGTTTCACGGCAAAACAACTTCTCCAGCCAAAGAGATCTCATGTTCCACTTCGCACACACTCACATTGTACATGGGCTCCATGGAGGCATCAGTGCCACCTGGGTTCCTGTGGCCTGTGTGTTATGTGGCTTCCTGCCCCTGGTAACCACTGTTTTATTTTCTTTGTCTATTTGACTGTGCAGACGGTATAACATATGTCAAGTATGATAACAGAAGTGTTGCATATGCATGCATAGTTCAGATTTAACATATAAAGAAGACCATAGAATATTTTTTCTGTGTCTGGCTAATTTCACCTAGCTTACCATCCTCTGGGCTCATTCACAATATCCCCTTTGCTCATTCTTAGTAACACGCCACGGGTTGTTGAGACCACATTTTTCAACCTGCTGAACTCGTGCCTGGCATGTGGGTGCCTTGTATGTATCTCGACTGCTCTGAATAATGTTATCACAAAGGTGGGCTGTGTGCATCTTGACTTGGTAGGAGTTTGCATGCTGTGTGTTTAACCTGCGGAAGAGGTTGCTGCGCCATTGCAAGAGTGTTGCGATCCTGTTTCCAGTGGTTAAACAGCTTTCAAAGTTTTCCCTGTTACTGTGCTTGGCTTTGTCTTTGTACCTCCTGAAATACTTCATGGAGGGAAGGAAAGCCGTGAGGAAAGCGAATGCTTGGTCCCAGTTGTGTCCCCACAGTCCCTTGGGGAAGAGGTCGGCCTGACCGAGCTGCGTCAATGCCTCAGTTCCCAGGAGGAGGCGGACTATGGTCCGCACCCAGCCCCTAGCTGCGGCTGCACCTTCCGCAGGCGGAGACGCTCTCTCACTTCATTCCTCCAAGTCTATGAAACTCTCAAGATCGACAACTGCCACAGTTTCTTTTTGTCAGACATCATAAGTTTTCAATGACGGGGAAAGTCTAAGAGCTTTTTTCCTCCCATTCCTACTCAGGAATAAGACTCAAAGGTCTCGGCAGCAATGAGGAAAACTGGTTTTAAATTTCTGTCTAAACTTACAGTGAAATGTGATTAGTACATGTAAATTGAATGATTTCACTGTCTTATTTTTAATTTTTTTTATTTTAATTGAAATCTTTATTGGTACATTACCTATACACATCATGATTGCACTCATCAGTGAGAATTTCGCAGGGGATAAATCTTATTATTTTTGATGGAGAATTTATTTTTAAAATATTGGATAGCACAGCATTTGAAAGAAAATACACTTAGATAGCCTTTATTTTTTTTCTTAATTTTAAATTCTTTAATGCTAACCGAATGAAATTTTGATATTTTGGGGTCGTTTCACATCATCATTTTTGGATCATTTTACTTTTTAAAATTTGAAGTATATATAAAATTAAATCATTTGTCTTTATAATGCTTCAAAATATTCAGCGCCTGAGCTGTTTAAATACGATGAAATATTCGTTTCACTACTTCTGCTTGTTTGCTGAGTTTATTTCTTGAACTTTTTGTCTCTTGATGTTATCTTATTTTAGAAAATTAATTTAGAAGTCGATACATGAAATTCCTCTAAACCCAGCTCCTTGTGGGTAGATTGAAATTCCCCCAGTGTCGTTCTTCGGGTTTATTTTACAGAATAAGTGGATTCACTGGTAATCTTCAGAGTGTTTCTCTATACTGTTAATCAGCTAAACATAACCATCAATTATAAATGCAAATTTTCAGGGTGAAATCGAGTGTTCAGATGCTTTACTGTAGCTTTTATTGGCTGTACATTGCCAAGTCAACACAACAGAAAATAAAGTGTTGGGTCAATATTTATTTTTGAATTGGTGCTCTCTTGAGAGCTAAAATGGGGGTAATTCAGGTCAAGAGAAAAGAACTAAGGGCCTTACAAAGGCAATGAAAAGAATTTTTTAATTTTGTATTTTTGCATGAATTATCTGGATCATATCAACTGTGTAGACGTCTGCCTGGGAGCAGGGCTGGGAGTTTATTCAAATGCTGACATTTGCAGAGAGTGTTCACGTGAAGAGGGTCCAGAAACCAGGAAAATAGATTCTAACCAGAAAAAAAATCATGGAAATTTTCTATTATTTTTATATGCATTCATTGTTCGTACTTTTCTAGTGGAAACCCAACTACTTATCCATTTCCTATCGAAATTTTATGTGAAAAAAATAGGCAGGCTTAATCATATACTTCATTTTTTTAAAATAGCATCTCCAGAATAAGAATAATTTGTAAGCTTTACTAGCAGTATACCATGGTGACAGGCTTCCAAAGAAGGAGAAATAATTTATTAGCTCACAATGTTTTTCCACCTTCCCCACCCCACCCTCAGGTGGTGTATAGGGTGTGCAATGAATAAATTAAGTATATTTTCTGCCTTGTGCTTGGCATAAATCATTACTTTTCAGGAATGAGGGTGGACGACTATTTGCAAGACTATTTTGAGTTAAACATGCTTGTAATCAAGTCGAGAGGGTAATTCACTTTACCTTTTTTTTTTCTTCACAAAATATTTATTTGCAGGATAGTTGTTATGATTAAAATCATACTTTTTATTGTGAAAAACATGTCACTAAAAGGAGTGAGAGAATTAATCTACACAAAGTCAAAGTGGTTTACTGAGCTTTAATTTAAAGATTTTCTCCTTTTGTTAATAATTATAGCTTTTACATAAAGCATCACATCCATAATGCTATTTTTGCTATAATTATTATAGTTAATGAATTTATAACTTACAAAGATTTTCTTCACTAGGATAGTTGTGCACATATAAAATATGCCTTATTTGTAACACTCTGCTCTGCGCTTTCCCATGGAGAGCTAAGATTACCAATGAAAATGTCTCAGTGAGGGACCACTGAGTAAACGCGGCAGTGAAGACAATTAAAACATTACTTAATAATGTCTGTTTACATGTTAGACGTTACAGACTCTTTATATCTTCATAAACAAGTGACATTTTTCTCTTGAAAAGAAATGGCCCCCTCAGGGTGTTAAATTTTGAGTCATGTGATTTGCAAAAGGTCTAGAACCCACGTAACTCATCAACCCTAAAACTTGTTTGAATGTAGAACAGAGTGATTTCATATTCAACTAATGACAGTATTTACCAAGGGGTAAAAAGTGGTTAGACATAATTTAAGAATTGATCTAAAACTTACTTAAGAGTCAAGGAAGAAGCGTAAATCCATGTGATACACCATTACAAAAGAGGCCGTGGATGATTTTCTATGAACACAAAGAGGTACCCTGCCTCACCTTGGCAAATCCAGTTTCAAACCCCCTAGAGACATAATCATGAAATTGTTCTAGATTTTTCAGACTTGCAGAGGTAAATCTATAACGTGACAAACAAGATTTTCAGAACTATTTATTTTTATTTCTTTAATTCAAATGAATTATTACACTTTTGCATGCTGTTTTCTAGTAGGATAGGATTGCTTCTGTAAAAAAAAAAAAAGAAATAAGTCACTTTGAGATGGTGAAGCATGTGCTAATTTGAGAATCCTTTTCTGATGGTTTAATATCAGAAAGATTTTCCAATTTAGCAATACTTAGTGGAAGCAATCATTCATTTGTAAATTGACTGTTGCATTTTTTTTTTAGGTATTTTGATAAGTCATCTTTCTGTCAATATTATGATACACCTTACACAGGCTACTTCCAAAGAAAAGGAAGTTCACCCAGCTCACAGTTTGGGGCTTAACACTTACTGGGCATTGACCTGCTTCACACAAGGGCTATGGATGACAGCAAACTGTGGGAGAGTGTTTTGTGAAGAAGACATTCTGACCCCAGACAGGAAGTCAGAGAGAGAGAGCAGCTGGGGTTCATAATCTGTAACTCTTCTCATCACAAGCACAATGACCCACTTGCCAAAGGATATATCCTTGAATTGCAAAGCCGCACAGGGAATCCCAGCCATACTCAGGCAATAGCAGCAATGTGTCCCCTTCCTCCACTCACATGTCTGTCTTGTAGTCTGAAGCCGAAGCAGGGCACTGGGTGAAGAACAGCTCTCCCGAGAGCTCCATTCTAGACCTGCCTGGAAAATCAGCCTCCACTTCAGTCTAATTTCCTGGATGCCATCCTGTGGCTTATAAAGTTCCCCTCCCCCCCAATTTTTATGTGGTGTGATAGAGAAGCAATATCAGCCTGATAGAGTAGGTCTTGTGTCTCTCAGATACAGTGTGTGTGGCTGTGTCTCTCATGCATCCAGAAGGAAAATCTGAAGCATGTGGCAAAGAACTGCGCAGAAAGAGCTCATTGTGGTAAAAACTTAAAGCTTTAACCCAACTAGAAGCCTAGAAAATCTTCCAGAATCCATGAGGAGACAAGCCTCATCCTCAGAAAAAAACAAACAAGAAGTGACTTCAGTATGAAAAATATGTTTTAATATTTAGTTTCCCTTATTTGTCAGAGATACCAGAATTTCTTCACACAAATTTGCTGGAAAAGAATGTGGTTATTTCAAGAATACCTTGACACAAGCATTTTAAGGTGACTCCCTTAAAATATTTACATTAATCACCAAAATGCTCATGTTATTAATGCTTATGAAGTAGAGAAGACTATATGTTTTGCCTATAAACAATTGGGCTGCAATCGTCATTTGTCATTTCTATGAGCAGAGCAAAGGATATAAAGAGCTGAAATCTTGAAAGGCTTGTGATTTTCAAGTTCTAGCCTAAATTTCTACTGTGTTCAGCTCCTGCGAGTGTCCCCAGATCATGTAGAAAAGTGACATGCTAAGGATCCCTGGCAAGGACACGGCCATCCATCAGGCCCGCAGGCTGTGGCTTGCTGCTGTCACCAGCCTGAGACTCTCAGCTGGACAGTGTTCTAAAGAGTTGAGGGTGTTGCATGTTGCCGACGCCTTTTTATCCTCTTTGGATTAAAGATGTGCTGCATGCGCAATACATATTTATACACTGTGATAAATAATAAAACACACCATGGAAGAAGGTTGTCTCACAAACAGGTACAAATAATTTACTAGGCCACAATTTTGTTTTCCTCTATTTTTGTCCTCAAGAACCACAGGTTAGGAAGTAAGAGGGTTAAAAAAAAAGAAAGAAAGAAAAAAGAGCGCCTGGGTCTGGATTGAGAAGTCAGATGACACCAGGAAAGCAGCCTGGGCTCCTGTGCTGAGTTCTTTTCTGGCTCATACTCTGCGTGGTCACTATCCTGTAGGTCCATGGGTCGAGTCCTTCTCAAGACCCTGGTGACCTCCCAGTCCCTAGTCGGTCTTTGTGTCCAATTTGAGCAAGGACTGTTCAGCACAAGGTCACCACAGTGGTGAATAGATATGGACAGATGTGGTGCAGATGTGAAGACAGCCACATTTTGGCTGAAACCACTTTTGACGGTACTGTTGAGGCTGGCAGCGTTCATTTTGAAACTTCCTGTCTCACTGGAAAGAGTCATCCCCTCCGAGTAGGTGATGCCCTCTTCTCTCCCGTTCACTCCAATCATTCAAAAAAAAAAAAAAAGAAATTTTCATGGAGGGCAGAAGAGGAGAATCCAATCAAGCCACTACTGGTTGTGTCCATAAGCGGAAGCATTTCCTCTCAGTTCTGCCTCCTGGGCGGTCTGCTCTTGGTTAAAATGCCATTCATGACATGCAGTGATTGGAGAGCGTGGATGTAAGAGAAGAGGTGGAAAAGAAATCTGAGCACAGCACAGTCCTGTCACACATCCTAACCAGCCACACAGCACTGCAACTGACTGAGGGGGATGTCTCCAGGCTCCTGGCTTCCGTCTCTGAGGACAGTGGAGTTAGGTGAGCCTTCGTTAGCAGAGGAAATCCTAATTAGAGCTGAGCTTCAATGAAATCCCTGCCCGCAGCCCTGCAAGGGAAACTGAGAAGCCACCTCTACTTCTGACCGGTCTCTGCAGAATCTCTTTTATTTAAGAACAGGAAAGAATAGCCAAAATTAGGATGCAAAGTCTGGAGGGTAGGCAGGCGGCAGGAACATCTTCTCAGACTTCTGTATTTCACCCTTCACATGGGAGCTTTTAAATCATTTAAAATAACAGGTTTCTTCTTGATTATACGTAATTTAAATATCTCATTAAACAGTAGAAATTCAATATTATGACTACTCTCTTCCTACAAAAAGGACAATTTTTTGAATCGTTAGCCTATGTTATTTTCTGTATGCTACCAGACTTTCAATGCTTCTCCTCCTCAGTTAGGGGGGAAAGGGTGAGGTTATACCAGTGAATAATGAGAGCAAGAAGGGAACAGACATGTGAGGAGATGCTGTGTGCTCTCAGAGAAGTCACCCACCATCCTAGGAAAGCAGAGGCCAGACACTCTCCCACTGCAGTGCACCCAGGACGGGAGGCAACAAGTGAGGCCTCAGGTCTGTGGCTGCAGCCTACGGGGTCCTGTTACAGTGTGGGGTCCCCATAGGAGCAGCGCGATGGGTCCTCCAGTCCTTGGTCTGCAGCACCTGTGGGACCCTCCTGCCCCTCACAGCCCTGAGATGCGGGCAGCACTCTGCTCCATGAACCCAGTCTCAGCTTGGTGAAGCGGACAGAGTGTCCCATTTCCTTCTGTTTAATTTTGAGACCAGCTTCTTTTTTTAAATTCAAATCTTTATTGGCTCATTATATATACACATCATCGTCATAGTCAACATTGAGACTTTATAGCAGTACATAACATGATTTGATTCTCATTTTTCCCCTTGCCCCATTGCCCTACAACTCCCCTATATACATAAGCTTTGTTTCCTTTTTTTTTGTTACTATCACACTTTTTCCCCTCCTTATTTACCCCTACACCCTCTTTCCTTTTAAATATTTTCTATTTTATAGTATCTACTATATATACTAGAACTCATTTACATCTTCATTTAAACATACTATATTTACACATCTGGGACCCATTTATTTCACTTGTGAGGATGTCCTGAAGGTACATCCATTTGAGTATGAATGATTCAATCTTACTACTTCTATGACAGAGTAATACTCCATTCTATAAGAGGACCACATCTTCTTTATCCAGTCTCCTGCTGATGGACATTTTGGTTGTTTCCAAGGTTTAGCTGTCACAAACTGACCTGCTGTAAACATGGGCTGGAACCAGCTTTTAAGTCATCTTAACATCTTGTTTAACAAAAAAAATAAATTGAAGTGAAAATGGCATCTGCCATGTGGAGCCTACTTTGGATTAGAGGGGCACTGTGGTGCAGCTTTTGCGATGAGAACATTCAAATTGGTTCCTTCTGTATCCAAAGCCATCACTCAGCTGTGGACGTGGTGCCCAGTGCTTCTCCCAAGCTTGTCCTACAATTTAACTGCAAATCTGACCCTTCCTTCTGCTCCATCCTTCCTCTCTTTGGGTTCTCTCCGGGTTGCCTCTCACCACCCCCACCCCCGTAATGAGAGTAGCTTCAAACCTTAGACTCCACCCTCTGGAAGAAAATCTTGCATTTTTCTCATGCATCAATTTTATTTCACTAAATCTAACACTCTTCAGCCACAGGTAACACTTCCTGACTTTATGGCTCAGTAAAGCTGCCTCATTACCTGCACCACACTGCTGCTGGCATTTGCCATTAAGAGACACTTTGGGTGAGCCCATGTCTTGCCTAGCTGTTGCAAACAGTGCTTGAGTAAGTATGGAACATCTCTTAAACATGTGGATTTCATTTTTAGTTGCTGTATTACATGTAATAGGATTGCTGGGTCATATAATAGGTATATTGTTATGTTTTCTGAGAAACTTTGGTATTGTTTTCCATAATAACTGTGCTAACTTACATTTTCAACAGCAGTGTGCAAAGGGCTCACTTTTCCCTATGTTCTCACAACTACTTAGCTTTTATCTCTGTGATAACAGCCATCTGAATAGAAATGAAAAAATATTGGAAGGGAACACCATAATTTAAGTTTAAGGATATCTTAGAAAGGAAAGGAGAAGCAGTAATCCAATGTCATTACTCAGAGATAATTTTAGAAATGCTAGGATGCTTTTCCCATACATCCTTCTTTTTAGAACATGTATACACACACACATACACACACACACACACACACACACACACACACACACACACACCCTAGACCTGCAGCTTCACCCTCTTTTAAAAATGTCTAAGTGTCCATATCTAAATGATAGGACCACACCATTCCTTCTTATTGAGCTCTAACCCACATCACCCTCCATTTGTCTGGCGTTATTGAGAATATTTTCACTAAGACTCTTTTGAAATGTATTTCTTTTACTCTGTGTCCTAGCATTCTGTCATCTAAAATTTAAACTGCTGTAAATAGATAGATGTAAACATTAGTCACCCTGTGAGCAACACTGAAGACCAAGGCTGGCTCAGAAAAGTGTTGAAGAAAAAAACCAGAGACAGAACACTTCTTCATGATTCTTATCAAGCAAGTGACGGGTCTCAGCAATTTTTGTTTAAATATCCTTATATCATAACAGTTAACATTTATCAAGTGTGTCCAAAAGAAATAGTCAGAGTCATTGTTTTCCCCAAATGCCTTACTGAAATCAAGTTATCTTCCGTCAATGGCGTTCTCCTCATCTACCACTCGTTAACCATATCAAAAATGGAAATGAGCTGAGTTTGGCATAACTCATAATGTCATTTGGGAAGAAGGCAGAAGGAGCTGTGCCAACATTGATGTGCACTGTGTGAATAATTTACTTTAATTTCAATTACGGCACCAGGATGAGATGTAGGAAACCTTCCCTGTAGCTGCTCTAAGCTCTGGGATTTAACTTGGTTAGCACAACAATTTAGATAGCTTAGGGACCTAAATTTGAAGCCAAGATGTTATGGGTAAGGATACAAAATAAATTGTGGTCTACAGAGTCTGGGAGTTTCACAATGGGAGGAGAAGAGAATTAAAAGCTAGAGAGAAAACAACAGGACACTTTGAATGGCAGAAAGCTGAAAATTAGTGACTTCTGCAAAGGGCATGCAGAGAGCAAAGAGTACAAGATGGCAAGAACAGTGCTAGATGCCAAGTGGAAGGAAGTCCTTAAAAGAACGCATCTCTGGGAGAAGAGTTCTGAGGGAAAGCACAAGAAAACGCATATGTCTGTTTCTTCCGCATCTCAAGGACTTGCTGCTTTCTGTGCTGTCTTAAACCTTTGGTTAGTTTACACATGCTTGAAATTTGTCCTCACATTCTGAGATTCTACCACAACAGTGTCCTTCCTGGTAGTCTCCAAGAATATCTTCTTCCCCAAGTCTACAGATGATGAAATTTTGCCTGTTGAAGTGGAACACAAAGGTCGAGGAAGGGAGCATTCCTACACCCTCCTCTGGAGCAGGGACATTGTCCTGAGAGCTCAGGCCTCAGACTCTGGGCTTCCACCCTCAGCTCTCTGTATCCCAGACCTTGAGACTGAGAGAAATCTATACCACCCACTTCCCTGGTCTCCAGATTAAGAAGAGAGATGGTGGGAGTTCTTGGCCTCCATCATCACTAAGGCAATCACAATAACAAACCACCTGTTAGAGATAGATTATGGACCAAGACAATAAATAGATACATAGATAGGTATTCTTCTCTTTCTTTGGATAACCCTGACTAAGACAGCCTCTTCCAGTTTGCAGTCTTCTGCTGGCTTCTCTCCCAGATCCTAGAGCAAGGTCTGAAAGTCATAGGCAATGAATGTAAACCTTTGGCACAGGAGTGAGTAATGCGGACCACATGCAGAGGACCGTCTTCAGTCCCAAAGACTGTGGCAGGTAGGTATTGCTCAAGACGCATGGACAACTGGCTGCTGCAACTACCAGTCATAGCTTCAAGCCTCTCACTACTGTTGGCTGCCTTTGTCTAGTTTCCCAGGTTAAGTGACTCAATATGGAAATAGAGCAAGTTATTCATTGTTTTAGGAAATACTTCCTGCACAAACAATTCTATTATTTAACTATGAGATAAGGGACAATATTGAATGTTCTTTCACAATATTTAGAAAAGTGAATTATTCTCATGTTATACGTTTAACAAAGCAGCCTCACACTTGTCCTCGGTCACAGTAGCTGTGACAAACTACAGTCCTGGGGCCAGATCTGGCCCCCTGCCCACTTTTGTAAATAAAGATTTATTGGAACATATCAGTATGCCTTCCTTTACATATTTTCTATGACTGCTTTTGTACTGAAACAGCGGAGTTGAGTGACTGCATGGCCCACAAAGCCTAAAATATTTATGATCTACTCCTTTACAGAGAAAGTTTGCCAAGCCCTGGTTTCCACATTAGTCTTCACACAAATCCAAGCATGGGAACTTCTTACACATAATCAGCAGGGAAGAGCTGTGATCTCCAATTGGAATGGCTTTCTGTACAGAAGGGTGCCCCTTTAAGAGGGTATTAGCTGGCCCTACCAGAGTTCCGCTGCTAGACCAGCACGGAGAGGGCTTGCTCGTCCTCCCCTGTTAGGCGCCTCGCAGAGGAACCTAGGGAACAGTGCTCCTCCCTCATCGGTGCCTTGGGTGTCTGCTCCCTGGTTCTGAGTGCTCCACATGGCTCTGGAAAAGCAATTCCAGAGGAAGCTGAGAGTATAGCTCAGCATGGAGCACTTAGCCAGCACACTGCAGGCCTTGAGTTCAGTCCCCAGCACCTGATAGAAGTAGATACTTTTAAAATAAATATAATGCAGCCCTTTCACTGACTTACAGTTTTGCTGACTGCACTCTAAAATTAGATTTATATTCCCGTGAAATCTTTATTTGGAAGTGAGTTTCCAAAAAATATGTTTATTATTAATATCATTATTTCAACATTCTTCACTCTGTTGAAAGGTAATACTCATGCTGATATCATTGAGTTAATTTTTATGACAGGCCATTAAATCATAATATACACACTTTCTAACATAATGGGATCCCTAATACTTGAGGAAATTCACATGGAATGAACTGTTTCTGTTTTTTTGCTTTTTTTTCAAAAGAAGCTGTGTTTGGAAAGGAGTAAATGTAAAGTTACTAAAATAGGATCTTCCAAGATGAATTCAACCAACGCTACCAGAGCACCTGTTTCCAACACAAGAAGTTAAAAAGCAACAGAGCTGAGATTCTCATCTCTTGGGAGGGAACTAATAAGAAATGATCCATAAATACATCAGTCAGAATAAATGGAGAAAGGCCAGGTGTTTGCTCTGCATAGTGAGGGGGGACATGAGATCACCCAGAGACAAGGAGCCACTAGTTGATCTGGCTGAGAGAAGCAAATTATTCCAAGGTCCCCCATGCTCCTGTCATTTATAGAGTGGCCAAGTAAGGAGCACATGGGGCCTGGGACTGTCTTGCGGCCAGCCAAGCCAGCAGGGCCAAAGTCTTGACACCCTGCTGGAGAGATCGTCCATAATCCATGATTGTTCTGAAAGTCCTCTCATTGTAAGTGTTCATAATTCCCTGACTTTATCTGACTGATCCAAAGGAATTGCTGAGGTTTAAAGTAAGAAACAAGAGCTTCCGTATCCAGATAATGAAACATTTCCAAACACCGTAGAGCATCGAAGCCTTTGTGACTGGCTTTCTTCATGGAGGTTAAGTGTGGACTGTTGTGCCCTATCGGCCCCATGTATTTGCTTGACTTAAAATTCTGGAATGATTTTGTTTAAAGGTGATTAAGAAGCATCCACGTAGTTTCAAGTCAGAAATGTAGATATGCATGGTTCATTCACATGTACTCATAAGTTCAAATACTCAAATGTGTCAAGGAATAACCATGAAAGTACTGACTTCCCTGCCCTCATGACACAGCGTGCCTCTCTCACTTGGGCAGCTAAGAACAGAAATTACTTGCAGAGCAGAGCGGTGTAGCTCTGTGCCAACATCTGCCCATTTCTTGTTCATGTACATGTAATCAATCAGTACATACGTCAGCCTCTCCAGGACTCCACATCCAGTCTCTGGTATTTTTTGCATTGATTGCTGGAATTTATATTTATGACAAATTAATTCATTCATGATATCAGCTTTGCCTCATGCACTATTAAAAGGCAATATTTTTGTGGGCAAAGAAAGATAATCTTAACTTACTTCTCTCAGAAGGCCAGTGATGTTGCATTTTAAAAAATTATTTATTTGCAGTTTCTACTTTTTCACTTGAGAGGTGTCTGTTTATTTCAGATGCTTATTTTTTATATTGGGTTTTAAACTTGGGGGCATTGACTTTTTAAAATTCTTATATATTCTAGATATCAGATTTTAACCTGAGGGGCTATTGGCTAAAATTATTTCCTCCTGTGTGGGTTGTCTCTTCACTCTATTAGTGATTTCTTTTATGATGCAAAAAAAAATTCTAATTGGGTAAGACCGCAGTTGTCGATTCTTTGCACTACTTCACGTACAGTCTAGGTTTTGCTCATGCAGTCTTTACCTGGCTCTCCACTCTCAAGGGCTCTCTCTATCTGTTCTCTTTTCCAGCAGATTTAGTGTCTGTTTTAACATTTACATGTTTTATCTATTTCAACTTTAGTGCGTAGTGAGCAGCCTGGGTCTAATTTGAATTTTCAGAATGTGGAAAACTAGTCATGAGTTGCTGAAATTCCTTCTGCCCAACTCCAAACCCACAAAGGTTACACCTGTCAGACAAGATTCCTGGTAGCCACTTCTAAGAATGTCTTTATCTTTTAATGGTACAATTGAAATACACATAATGATTGCCATCATCAAAGCAGGTTTGTGCCTGTACATGATAGACCTTGATTCTTCTTTCTCCCTATCCCCTTCTTTCCCTTCCATCTCCCCTCCCCCATTTTAACCAAAGCTTTGTTTCCATTTTTCCTTCTTCTATTGACTTTTTTCCCCTCCCCTTCTTCCCTTCACAGTTTCCTTTGCCTTTCCTTTTGAATAGTTTCTTCCTAGTTCATATTATCTATTATACATTTTGGTCCCTATTTGCCCTTTTAAGTTTCTCACACTAGAGAGATTATGCAATGCTTCCACATATGTATATCATTTGTATACTTAAGAGTATAGTCTCAAGTTGTATCCATTTAACTATAAATGCTTCGAGTCTCAAGTTTATCTTTCTTTATGGCTGAGTAGTGCTCCAGTGTATGGAAAAACCATATTTTTCACCATTAAACAGTTGATGGGCATTTGGGCTGTTTCCAAAATTTAGCTATTACAAGCTCTGCTGCTATTAACATGAGTGTATATATGTTGCTGTGGTATGATGCTTTCAATTCTTTCATGTATGCACCTAGCAGGGAGATAGCAGGGTCAAAAGGAACTTCTAATCCTGTTTTTCTGAGGGATCTCCACAGTGGTTTCACAGTCTACACTCCCACCCATGGTAGAGTAAGGCTCCTTTCTCTCCGCAGCCTTACCAGCTTTCGTAGTTGGTTGATTTCTTGACAGCTGCTATTCTTTGTGAAGTGAGATAGAATCTCACTACAGCAACATCGTCATTGCTAAGCGCTTTCAGTAAACACAGGAATCGAGTGTATGCATCTATGACCCAGTGACACACATGTCTCCTTATGCAGATCTGCATTCGTCTGTCTCACCATGGATTCATGCCTGTGTCTCATCTCCTTCCACTTAGACAGATTTCTCCCTTTAAGAGCCCAGCTCATGGCTCAGGAGTACAGACATTTAGTTGTTGAGTTAAGACAATTCATTGGTAGATGTTTAGGTTCTAACATGTCACATAATCTCTCAGTGTCTGTGGGTACTGATTCCGAAGTTCATGGATGCTCAAGTTTTTTATAGAAAATGGATCATTTTCACAGAACTTATTCAAATCCTCCTGTAGTCATTACACCATCTCTAGATGACACATAATATAATGCAAATGGTTGTTATACTGTATTATTTAAGGAATATTAAAGATAAAGAAGTGAATATTTTGGAATCAAATATTTTTGTAAAATATCTTTGACCCACAGTTCCAGGAGCTCCACTTCTTTT
>PVIR01002163.1:90165-107484 GCA_004026965.1 Petromus typicus
ACAATCCTCCTGCCTCTGCCTCCCGAGTGCTGGGATTACAGGCGTGAGCCACCACACCCGGCACTGTGGTATGTGGTACTGGTTGCTGCTGGGTGTGGATCTCCACACCCAGTATTGTTATGTGGTTACCGGGGAATCGAACCCGGGTCCTTGCGCTTGCGAGACAGGCGCCAGAACCACTGAGCTAACTCCCCGGCCCAGCTCCACTTCTTCCTCCTAGAATAACAAGGAGTTTTGATGTTTCTGCATGTGTATGTACGTGTGCGTGTGTGTTCTAGTTACTGTATTGCTTTGGATATCTACTTCACCTCGTAACTCTACAAAAAGGGCTGTTTATTCCTTCCCTTTGCCTTATGTCTAGATTGAATTATTTTTTCACTTGTTTAGATAATGTTAACTTTTTACCTTTAGTTTTGATCATTTTCCCCTGGATAATTATTTTCTCTCCACCTATTTCTAATTTAGTTTTTCCTTTCTGTGAGTTTTCTCTTTTCCCGCTAACTACTTCCTAGCTCTATGAACTCCATTTTTACTGTTTTTACATTTTAGTTACCTCACCCTGAAGCATGTGCATCTTCTGTATCTACTATTTCCACCATCAACACCATGAAGCTTTCAGTTTCTTTTGTAGTCCCAGGTAAAAGCTTTTCAAAATCATTTTATTATACTCTTATTGTTTTCACAGTCTGTTAGTTCATCCTCACTATGTTATACCTAACATTTGCAATTACTTCCCATTTCCATAATTAAAAGAGAGGGTTTGCATGTTATATCATCTCAGGGCATGCCACTTAAGAACTGGGTTGGCCTAAATAGCATTTTTGTTTGTGTTGTCTGGGCAGAACTGCGCTTCCATCAAAAACCTTCCACCGGAGGCGTTCTCTGCTCCCTATCTCCTTTATGTTCCAGACATTTCTGCCCTACACAATGGCAATTACAGTCCCAACAGCCTTGCTTTGTTCTTATTCACCTCCTCCTGGTTTTGCTACTCTGAATAGCAGGTTTAACTGCTCACATTAAGACCCCTTAAGAGAGTCTTGTGCTCTGTTTTGTACTGATCTGTGATACAAAGGAAAAAGATAGTCCATACAGTTTCTGTAGGTTTTGGGACATGCAGCTAAACCAGCACTCAGGGTGGGTCTTCAGCTCTTTAGGAGCAATGGTTTGATGGTGCTCTTTATATTAGATTACTCTTACAACTGCCAGATATTTTTTCCTCATTTCCATCCACTACTTCTGCACAGCTGCTCAAACAACCTTGGTTTCAACAACTCTGAAGTTCTAAAATTTTATTTTTTAAAACTTCTATATAAATGTGTAACACATTATGGATCCTTTTTTGGAACCATCTTATTTCTAGACCATAATACCTTAAGTATTTTTCCATGTTGTTTCAGATAGGTTGTTCCTTTTTGTTGCTAAGTAGTATTCCAGAATATGGATACATTGCAACTTCTTTCACCACTCCTTTGCCAAAAGACCTCTGCACTAGCTTTTGGGTTTGGCTGACATAAATAAAACATTTTGCAAAATAAATTATTATAAATATGAGCTTTGATTTTATTTCAGTGATAGAAGATGTTGAGTACAAAAGAGTACATTTACAATCCATAATTTTCCTCTTGAATTGTTGTGTAGTATCATCTTCATTACTGAGCTTTCCCAATTTTCCATTTATTTCAAGAGAGTTTGAAATTGCTAGTTGAGGTGTTCTTATGATGGGGGCTCTAAGACTCTTCCCTGATAATTCCATCAGATTCTCCTGACAAGTGTCGTACAGTTGTAGTCACTTCTGATTAGAATCGTGACTTCTTTGTTTCTTGGTATGACAATGATTTTCAGTTGTGTCCTGCACATTTCCCACACTGTGTTAAGAGCTTTCTGGGTGTTATTTACGTCTTATATTTTGGCATGCAACCATCTTATCATGTTTAGCATGCTTTTGTGGGCTGGAATCATCACAATTCAGTTTTAATTGATGGTGTGGTGGTTTTACGGTTGACTTGGTTTCCAGGTATTAGCTAAGATCCTCACTGTCTCTTGATGGTGCTCGGCAGAGATTCCCTGCTGTGTGTTTGAAGGACAGTAGTAGATGGTCTGCTGACATAGACAGAAATTTCTCAAGCCAAGTGTTCACAATAGTTCCTGTTAGTTCATGTTAGCTGTGTTTTCCAGCCCTGAATTTCTCTGCAAGGACAGATCCTGCCTTAGCTATGTGGTCAGAACCTTGCCTGCGCCAACACAGGCTGTACCAATTCTCGGTTCTGCCTGTAGGGGTCAGAGAGCATTGCTCAGTGCCAGTGAGTTGTGCTTAGGTTTTTTAAGCCTCTCCTGTCTTGAGGTGGTGGCAGTGTCAGTCCTGTGGGCACAGAACTTCCTCTCCCATCCCTTCCTCCCACTGCATGTGGCTGCTCCCTTTGTTGTATATGGACATGGTGGACAAAATATTACAGTGACAAATATTTAATATTTTGGTATGTGTAGTAGAACTATGCTATTTCATCTTGGTAACCTAAATTTAGAAGTCAAATCACATGTTGTTTATAAGTGTCTATTAACCTTTACAAGAAGGGAGATGATTATATCTAATTTTGGAAACTGAATGTAAGTAATCGTGTTGCTAAGCATTTCTGTGCTATCCAGGGAGAGGAAATGACTTATTTGGGACTTCACTGCTCAAGAACCTCACTTGTCTTCTAAGTCAAAATGACAATGTCTACTCAAAATATAGAGAAGAATAAACTAAAAATCAGGTGATAATTACAAAATTATCACCATATTATAGAAGAAAATGCAGAAGATGCCTTCCTTAGACAAAAGGACGACATTAACAAGTGTCTTCTCTGATGTCATAAAATAACAAAGACACCTGGGCCTACAGCAGCTCCCCGGATCCCCACTGCCCATGCAACTTTCCTATTTATCATCATAGTACAATACATTTATAAAATCAAAAAGTGGATAACTCAGGTTTACCTTTTGCTTTCTTAAGCAAACACAGGCTAGTAGGACTGTTGGGCTAAAGGTGATTATTCTTAAAGGCTCTTTGTAAGAAACTTCAAGTGACAGAAAAGCCATAGTAATTTCAGACTAGGCCAACGTAGCAGCCCAAGTTAATTTTTAAGAATCAATATTTAATGTTATCTTGTACTAAAAAAGAACACTCACCTATAAAGTCCAAGCAAGAGAAAGCTTCCATGAACTGTGTGGAGAAAGAGACACAAGGACCTGTGAACTTAGAGTAGTCCTGTTTCCCTGCTATATACTGTATTAAACACACACACACACACACATACACACACACACACACACACACACACACACACACACACACACACACAAAGCTGCAATTATACCCAGTAAGAGGATCACTGGATCCCAATCAGAATTGTCCTAGAGTACGCTTATCTGTCAGCTGTAGTGCACATATTGTTTTCCCTAGCTGGCCACAACAGCTGTGTTTGAGGTTGTGTTTCTCCCTGTCTCCCTGGTGACTCCAAAGCCCTTGCGTGTCATCCGTCTGTATTCTCACACCGTCACTCCTCCGCCCAACCTCGCCTCTCTTTTTGCTCCTCTCATTTAAAAGTCTAGACTCGATCACTTTGCACCCACGTCCTGCTGTGTATCACCTCCGTGGCTGTTTTGTTTCTTAGCCCCCTTTGCCGTGTTGTAACAGGAAAACAGAATGCAACTGAATGGCTAGGATGAAAATGACCAGCGCCAAACTATTTGGGAGGAGAGTTTAAAATACAGAGTAGACCTAGATTTGGTGATGAAACTTGGAAGCTGAGAGCAGTATTTCCCACCAAATGTTTGGTGATCGCCTCCACCTGTGCAGCTTCGTGGACGGTGTCTCACTCTGCGCGCTGAGCGCTTTGCCCTCCCTGAGCATCATCAAGTCCGCACACCTTTACTCTCCCATCTTTTCCCTCCCATCTTTTCCTCTGAGAACAGTCAGCAAACAAGGGCACAGATCCCACTCGAGTGCAGGCCGCCTTCTCTGTGCCACTCTCTGCTGTAATTTAAGATATCGGCTTTAAATTATTTAGCGCTTTATAAGTATAAATAATTCACCAGTCAACAACTGAAGTGACAGCTCATTAATCAGCCGGGAGCGTGAGCGGGGAGCGGGGCGCAGGTGTCGGGCGGCCATGGCCTCATGAGGTCGGTGCTCAGAGCCCTTCCTTCTGCCTCTCTCCCTCCCCAAGACGAGAAGCGAGATGCGACCCTTCTCCTACAGGAGAGAATTAATTGGGGCTCACGGAGAGCAGTGCACCCTGAAACTCCAGCCCCAGAGACAGAACCAAACCTCTGCAAATAGAAAAGTGCCATGCTCTTCGTGGTGCTGCCAGTTGTAACCAAGAAGGATTCCGCCAACAAAAACGTGCAAAAAGATAAGCGAAGGGCTCACACCATGAGGTCTTGATTTTCTTTTTTATTAGTACATATTTGCGGTACACGGAGCTTACACTCTTCTTGGAAAGTGTGTACATGTACGTAAACCCCTTTTTTGTATTTCCCTTCCTCCTCTAAATAGTCTTTCCCTGTTTCCATTCGTGTTGACAGAATAATTTTAGCTTATGTTTACGGAATACAGTGTTCACATTGGAGGTCACTAGGTTCCTGTTCATAGAATATTTTGATTCTATTTATCTCACCTCTTTAGTTCCCCCTTGCCCTTGATCTTTTAGCTCTTTTATTATTCCCTTTATTTGTATTTTGCTTCAATTAAATGAATGATACCATATGGTATTTAAGCTTGTGTGTCTGTTTTTTTTTTTTTAATTATATTTTCCAAGTGCACTTACTTTCCAACAAGTGAGTCAAATTTTTCCTTGTTTGTAGTGGAATAATATTCTATTTTGTACAGATACCACATTTTCTATATCCAATTGTCTGTTGATGATTATACAGAGTGCTTCTAGAATTTAGCTATCTTGAGTTGTGCTGCCATAAACGCTGATATCACTGTAATATCTTTGGGGAAGATACCTGGAAGGCAAATAATTAACTTATATAAAATTTCTTGTTTCAGTATTCAAGAAATTTCCACACTGATTTGGTGCTACTTGCTTATGTTGCCGCTAAAAAATGAGGGTCTTTTTTTTTGCAACACAGCCTTGCCAGCATTTGTTCTGTTTTGAATTCCTGATGACGTTCATTCTGCAGAGGTGAACAGAATCTTAGTATTGTTTGAATTTGCATTTCTTTACTGACCAGGGATGGTGAACTTTGGTCACATATTTGTTGTCCATCTTACATCCTCTGTGAAGTGTCTGCTCATTTCACTTTGCCCATTTCTTGACAGCATCTTCTATCTAACATGGTAGTTGAAACATTACTCAGAAGAATCGAACAAGAGAAAGAAATAAAAAGGACACAGGAAAGAAAGAACTCAAATTATCATTATTTGCATATGCTACAATGTTCTGCATAGAAGATCCAGAGAACTCCACCAAAAATGCTTGGAATTAGTAACCAGCTAACTTCAGCAACATAGCAAGATAAAGATCAACACAGGAAAGTCATTCGTGTTTGTATATATCAACAATGAACTTGACAAGAAGGAAATTATGAAAACAATAACATTCACAGTCACTTTAAGAAAAATAAAATAGATAGGGATGAATCTAACCAAGAAAGTGAAAGAACTCTACAAAGATATCTACAGGACTCTGAGGCCAGAGAATGAAGAGGACATCACAAAGTGGAAAGACGTCCCCTGGCCTTCAACACACAGAATCGCTATTGTCCAAATGGTCACACTCCCAAACTTATTTTGTACAATGTCCCCACAGAAAACAAAACAAAAAAAACCCAAATAAACAAAAAGTATACTTTACAGATCTGAAGAAAACAATCCTGAAATTCATAGGGATCCGGAAGACACCCAGAAGAGCAAAAACCATTCAGAGCAATAACAAAAAGTCACGTGGGACAGTAGTACTTGATTTTGAGCTATACAAAAAGTAACAGTAATGAAAATCCCACAACAATGGAATGATAACAAACACATGGATCAGTGGAACAGAATAAAGAACACAAAAACATCCTCAGACACATTCAGCTACTTGATCATTGACAAAGCATCTGAAACCACATATCAGAGGAAAGACAGCTTGTTTGACAAGTGGTACTGGGAAAACTGGGTGACTGTTAGCAGTGATCGAAATTGGATTCATCTCTCTCACCATGTACTAAATTAAAATCAAAATGTGTCAAAGACCTAGACATTCTAAGAGAAACATTGAACCTACTGGAGATTAAAATAGGTATAAGATCTGAAATCATCAGTAGAAGAAAGAATTTTCTAAATAGGACCTCGCTTTCATAAGAAAGAACAGCAAGGGTCTAGAAATCAGATTACATCAAATTAAAAACCATCTTACAGCAAAAAAATCAATTAGGAGAGTGAAAATATAGAATGGACAACATATTTCATCAGCCATTCTCAGAGAACTAATATCTAAAATATGTAAAGAACTCAAAAATTAGATCACCTAAAATAAAAGTCATATTTTAAATAAAAGAGTATGTCATAGACACTCTTCTTTTGCTGTAACAAAATACTTGAGGCTGGGTATTTTATGAAGCATAAAGCTTTCTTGCTTTCATAGTTGAGGGTCTGAGAGTCCTGGATTAGGCAGTCCATCCAGTTTTTAAAAATTAAAAATAATTAGTAGTATATGTTTGAAAGTCTTATAGTTGACAGTCATCTTGGGAAGTGATTATATGGACATTTTTACTCCTCCTCTTCTTCCCTCTTACTTAGGTTTCCCAATTTCCATTTTGTATTTGTTAATATTATTTGTCTTAGCTCATGCTTTGGTATGTAGCTTTTACTTTAATAGAATTACTAGATTCCTGTACATGGCACAGTTTTATACCTCTCTTTTTCCTTTCCCCTCCTCCTCACCACTACGCTAAGTTTCCTTGGACCACTTCCCTATTAGAAGAGATCTGTCCCCTTGTCTCTTCCTATCCATCATTTATCATTTTCTGTTTGTATTTTACCTCACTCAAATGACAGATACCATCACGTCTTTGGGGAAGACACCTCGTAGGGGGATAGCTGGGTCATGTGGGAATGCTAATTCCAGTTCTTTGAGAAAGCTGCACACTGATTTTCATACTGTCCATACTAGTTTGCATTCCCATCAACAGTGCAGAAGGGTTTCTTTTCTACACAGCATTAATGTTTGTTCCTATCTGAGTTCCTGATTACCATTCTCTTCAGAGTAAGATGAAATCAGAGTATTGTTTTAATTTGCATTTATCTCATGGCCAGAGATGTTGATGATTTTTTCAAATATTTTTTGACCATTTGTATTTCTTCCTCTGTGAATTGCATTTAGCCTATTTTTTCTCCAAGTATTTAATTTTAGGTGGTTTAGTTTTCATTGATGTCATGGTTGCTTCTGTATCCTGGATATTATCCTCTGTCCGTAGAGTAGCGGCCAAAAGTCCTTTGCATTCTGTAGATTGTCCTTTCACTCTATTGATTGATTCTTTTACTGTACAGAAGAATTTTAGTCCATTATGATCCCATTTGCTGATTCTTGCTATTTCTTTTCCAATTTAGGTTCATTTGAGAAAATCCTTTCCTACACCTATCATTTTAAGTGTTTTACCTGCTTTATCTTCCAGAAGGTTTAACTTTTCTTTTTTAATATCTGGATCTTTGACCCATAGTGATTTTAATTTAGTATATGATGAGAGATATGGATCATTTTGTTCTTCTACAGTTAACTAATTTTCCCAACACCACTTGTTGAATGGGCTGCCTTTCCTCCAATGATTTCAGATTCTTTGTCAAAGATCAAATAATCGAGTACATCTGGGAAGATCACCATGTCCTCAGTTCTGTTCTGTTGTCGCCTTGTCTATTTTTATTCCAGCACCATGACATTTTTATCACTACTGCTTTGTAATAAGCTTGAAATCAGTTACCGCTATCCCATGTACTTTGCTCTTGCTGCCCTAGACTGCTTTTGCTATTCTGGGTGTCTTCTGGATCCAAATGAAGTTTAAGATTGTTTTCTGTAGATGTTTAAAATAGGCTGTTGATGCTGACTGAGATTTAATTGAATCTCTGTAACCATTATAGGACCGTGACCATTCTGACAGTAGTATTTTTGTCTGTCCAAGACCAGGGAACATCTTTCCACTTTTTGATATCCTTTTCAATCTCTTCCCTCAGAGTACAGTAATTTTCTTTGGAGAAGTCTTTCACTTTCACTTCCTATAGATTAATTCCTACAGATTTCATTTTTCTTAAAGTGACAATAATGGTCTGCTTTCACAACTTCCTTCTCATCTTATTCATTTTTGGTGAATACGAATGATTTTTGTGTGCTGATTTTGAGTCTTGTTACATTGCTGAAGTTAGTTGGTTATTGATTCTATGCATTTTTGGTGCAGTTCTTTGGCTCTCATAGGTAGAACATCATGTCATCTGCAAATAATGATAATTTGAGTTCTGACTTTCCTATATGTACCCCTTTTCTTTTTCCTGTTTAATTGCTCTGCCTAATGAATCAATTACTGTGCTGAATACAAGAGATCATAGTAGACATGCTTGTCTCATTCTTGAAGGAGGAATGCTATTGGTTTATCACAGATGCCCTTTATCACTTTCAGGTATGGCCCATCGGTTTTGCCCCTTGTGGTAGACAGTATCACAGTGACAGAGGTGTATGGGGCATGGATCACAAGACAAGACAGGAAGCCAAGGAATTCCAAAGCCAGACATACAAGTTTATGACAATCATGCTCCAAGGTCCTGGGCACACCAGTTAGCACAGTACAGCCACAGTGAACATACTACGGACCAGAAGGTCCCTCTGTGAAGGTTCTACTTCTGCCTTGCCGTCTTGAGCCCCATACGGTTGGAGACCTTCCAAGGGGTACCCACATATCACAGCATAAAGTCCAAATGGTGATGCTGCATGAGTACTGCTCCTTCACTTTCTTATCTAAGATGCTGGTTTCACTCATGTCTTCTAACAAAACACTGGCAGTTTCTTTTCTTAACCTTTCAGAATTCTGTTTGCAATTTCTATTCTATGTATGCTTTTTTTGGTGATAACTTACACACTTTCATAAACGTGATAAATCTATACATCATCTTTCTATAAAAATAATGGAATGTTAGTTTAAAATCTATTACAAAGGTATACAACAGACAGATGAATATATTATTTAACAAAATTCTAGATTTTCTTCAGAAGAATAGCTGCTAAATCTCAAATTCTTACGTGATTTTTCCAGCTCCCTTTTTGGGTCTCTGAAGGTACAAAATAAACTCAGCATTTTGTTCTCCATGCTTTTCTGAACTCAGCACCTCATCTTGTTGTGGCTCAGGTGTCTCCAGGAGAAGGGGTCCCTTGGGTGTGTGGTCACTTGCCAGGCTGGGTCCTCATGGGAGAAACAGGTGATTTTCATAGCTCTGAGCTGCACGTATTAACCTCTCTGAGAAATTGCAGTTTGCAGCCAACATCTTTCAGCACAAACACATCATCACAGATGCTGATTTCCAGGAAGTGCTCTGAGTTCACTTTGAGTTTTGTTACTGACAGGAGTCGTCTGCACCTCCCCTCAAGGGACCCCTTCTCTGTCTTCACGTCACACTCAGCTTCACCTCACTCGGGTCTTCTCAAACAAACCACAGCTCTTTCTTCACGCTTTCCACAGACTCAGACTCTGGCCTCACCTGTTCCTCTGTGGTCTCTCTACTGTGGTAAATGTCATCATCTTTCATTTGTCTAATCTATTTGACTGTGGCTTGTGGAGGTCTTATTGTCTGGCAAGCATGGACACTTCTACTGTGAAGACATCTTTTCACTTCACTGCCAGGTAACACGAAAACGCCTCCACTGAGCTCTCTCAGGGCCTCTTCTCCGAGCACTTCTGCTTCCCACTTTGCTCTTCCCATTCCTCAGTTTTCTTCTCCCGTGGAGGAGCCTGTTCCACCCCAAAGAGACAACTTCCTCTAGAACAAAGTGCTTTTGTCTCTGAAACCTGGAAATATCATAGTAATGTCTTTCTTTGCCTCCAGCATATATACAGGGGTCATTACAAGGGAGAACTCAAGGGCCATTCTACCCCCCTTCAATGGCTCATCTTAATGCACTTGAACAGAGAGTTTGCATCTCATTATGAATCTAAATGTGTATGGATTGCTGACCGGAGACTGTGAACTCCGGACTGAGCTCCAGGCTCTGCCACTTTCCTTCTCCCGGAGCTACTGTGTTCCCTGGTGTGGATGCTGCCCCTTACGATGCCACTGTGTGTCAGAGTCTCTATGAAAGCTTGCCAGAGAAGAGATCAGCCTGAAAGGAGGCACAAAGTAGCCCATGTTTAGAGCATACCAACCTGACTTCCATCTCTCCAGCACAGGTACCGGTGGGTCTCGCTTCCTGTACCTTCTCAACTTCCTGCACCCTTTGTCCCTCGTAGTGCAGTGCAGCTCACAGTTCTACCTTGGGTCTCTGCACTCTTCACCACACCCCTCACCACCCTTGGATGCCCAGAGAAGATCTGACCCTCTGCTTCAGTATTGTGTCCCGAATTTCTTCTTGCTTTGCTCCAAGCTCTGCTTAAATCCAAGCTTTCGTCTACAAAACCACAAACTCCAGGATCATTCATGTAGAAAATCACCCATCTTCATAAAAGGTGAGATACATTACATTTCTAAAAGGCAATTTTTCTTAAATTATGGCCAGTTGATTATTTGCCAAGTAAAGAAATATACATCCTTTACTATTACTTTTGGTGCATAATTAGTAATAATTTTAATTGTATTATAAGGCTATAAAATGATTCCAACTAGTCTGTACATTTTGTACTTATTTTGATACTTCCATGATGAGAACCAACGTAAAGATCTCATACTGAGCCATAGTCATCGTCTAGGTGTCTACCGAGTTCCTTCTGTCCCACAGCAACTACCATCATCTACTTTTCCAAAGCCGTCATGGAAGTAAACACAGCCATTGTGCAAGGGTGTGAGGCTACAGTTCTCCGTGTGGGAAGCTCTGCTCCCCCAGCGACTTGCCCCCCGTCAGCTCCCGGATGAGGCCTCCCCTACTCCGCTCCATGGGACACCCCCCTACCCACTTAGTACCTGGGAAGCAAACAGTGTGAATGTGTTAGTGATGATTCTTCCCTGGAGGTTCACTGTGGCAAGTAAAAGCACAGTCAGCTTACCAGGGAAAAGTGGTCATGATCAACTGTGAAGTTCTTTGCAGAAATGGTAGCAATATCAGCCTTTCCTGGGGTCAGCACAGACGCTGAATAACCTGGCCAGGACCAACCACCAAGGGTGTATTTTTAAAATTCACTGACTTGTTCTGCATCTTGTTTTAAAATAATTCACATATTAATATAAATACAACAATTTTTAGACCTTCCTTCATGAATAGTTTTAACGAAGTGTGTCGTGCCAAGTAAGTAAATGGCTATCGTCCAGGTGTTCTGGTGCTGAGCAGTAGAGTAGCTCAGGATGAAACTACTGCTGCATGTGAACAAATGTGAGGCACTTTATAAGGGAAGGAACAAACCTATTTTTTAAAAGCCAGCTACTGTGCCAAAGCCAAGGGAGCTTTCCATGTCAGGGGCAACGTTACCTCTCACATGAAATCAGTATCTTCAATTTTAAAACATGGGGTTTTTTCAAATAATGAAAATTATTTTGAAATATGGAACATATTTCCAAATATGGAAAATGAATGCTATAAAGAAATGTTTTTCTTAAATCCATGCAGACATCTGGTCTCCTAATTATCAAGGTTATACTATGATGTTTAAGAATGTATAATTTTGCTGGCTTGGGAGTCATAGAAGTTTCCTAGAAGACATATATTTTACACTGTTTCTAGTGGCCTGAATTGTGATATAGCTACAGGGCCCTTGTACATACTTGATAGCCTGAAGAATAACAGTTTAGGATGCCTGAGATACAGGAATGCAGGGCTTCTGGAAAAGCCCACATCAGTCCTGGGCTCCGTGTCATACACAAATGACAAAGAAACATGACTTTTATTTGAAAGGGTACTTACTCTTAAAATTAACTAATAAAATAGGAAGATTTTCTAGGCATATCCCTGTTTTAGAATGCTTTCCCTGGTAGTCCGCAAGCCTGAATGATAAGAAAATGAAATGCAACAAGTCAACTGTGTCCCATATTAGCAAATTTTCAACACATTTACTAGCAGATACTTTTAAATGGTGGAAATTACACATCTGAGGATGTAATAGTCATTTTATATGTGGATAATGAAATAGTAACATTGTATGCTGCATGGGACACAGCCTGACTCATCTGGAGTTCAGTTTGAAACATTGCTACTTCTGATATCAGAGCTCTGGATGTAAATCATCTCAATGTGAAGATGACACTGAGGACAGAAAACTTAGTAAATATGCACAAGCAGAGCATAAATTTTCATTTTCTGGTACTTAGAGTCTCTTGAGCCAATAAAGACATATTCAGTCCATTTAGCTGAAAGGAGTAAGACATTTAGACCCACATACTCAATTTTGGTTAGAACTTATTTTTTCTCCACAAGTCAATCAACTATGTGCAATTACAATAACATCATTATTTTTCCTCACAATTATATTTCTGGATATGTTACTGTATTGATCTACCTTGCCGGTCACCTGCACTGTGTGGAGAGACACCGAGACAGCTGGTGCAGCACACGCTGAGGTGCTAGGGGAGAAGAGCAGAGGCAGAAGGCACCGACCTCTGTGGGTGAGTCCCCCATTGAGCTCACTAGAATGGACTCTCAGGTGGAGTCCTGTTGAAGGATGGGTCACTGGAGTCGCCCCTTAACAGGTGTACCTACCACCCAGCACTTCTCCTGCTCCTTCCAACCTCTCCATGTCCCAGCTGCCATGGGGTGAGCAGCTCTCCTGTACCACCATGCTGCTTCTGCCCTTATGCAGAAGGCCCTGAAATCGGGATCCAAAATGCAACTCTTCTGGGTTGGGGTGTGGCTCAGTGGTGTTGTGGCCACCTGGCCAGTGCAAGGTCCTCAGTTCCATCCTCAGCATGCACACAAAAATAATCAGAGCAAAATAAAACTCTTCTACATTAAGGTGTATGTCAGAAATCTGCTAAATGCAGCTATGATGACTGAACATCCAGTGACCTAGGTAGAATTGTCACAAGTTTTATGTCACAGACATTAAAGTAATAATGTTTTGGCATGAAAACACAACCCTTCACCTTACTCATCAACTGCGCCAATTGTAAAAGTTTCTTCCATTACATGGAGAAAAGAGCACGGAGTAAACAAACATTCCGAGGGACGTGTGAAGATAATTTCCTACTATTTACTTTTGTAATATTTATTAAACAAATTCCACAAGTACTAATGAATTTCTTGTTGTATCAGGAGGGCATGATTGGAAGATATTTCAACAGCACAGCTTGCTATTTCAATTACATATATATGCCCACTGCCATTTGGAGGCTAGTTCAATAGTGAAGCTCTGTACTTTCTACTTGGGCAGAGTGCGTCATCATTCTACTGCACTTAAAAATGTAACATCTGTAGAAAATAAGTTTGTCAAAAGTACACATAGACTATATATGGTATTTAGTGAATACTCTACATCTCCATTAGATTTGAATTTTTGAAAAGATCTATGATTTATTTCTTTAGAGTATACATGTAAATTACAAAAATTGAAAATAAACACGGTGCTGTTTTACTCTATAAAACTGTCTTATAGATGAAAGTTTAAAAATATCTTTTTAAAATTCATATGTTAAAAAATTTGCAAAAATCAAAAAGAATAGAGATATAAAATTAAAAATAAATAGATTTGCAAATGAGTTTCTATTCTCTTGCTGATTTTAAAACTCACATGGACATTTTCATAATAAAAAAGTTAACAGCTATGAAACGTAAAGTCAAGGAGTATAAGAAAACTCAGGTTAAAAATAATAGTAAATGTTACCAAATATTCTTTCTATTGAAATAAAGATACATGTTTCTTGGAGAGAGCCAGGATGAATATACAAATGAAAGACTTCTAAAACAGACAAAAATGTTTTACACATCTGCCATAAATCATGAGGCTGGAAAAAATTATGAATTAAATGGTCTTAATTTAAATGAAACCTATATTCTATGGAGGAAGTAAGCTCCTTGAGTGTAGCATATTTTAAAATATTCAAACATTAATCAAGTCCTAACGTTGGTAGTGGGTGGGAGTGGGAAAGCTGGAGAAGAGGAGGGTGAGGGGGGAAGGAAGGAGGCCGAGAGAAAGAAAGAGCCAGAGAACCAAAGATCCTGTTCTAAAATGCATTGTTAGAAGTACAGAACACCTTCGTTAAGCTCATGGTATTTCAGAATTATCCAGGTTACAAAAAAGACATTATTAGGAGTTTGATAGAGAACAATGTATGGATTTTTCAAAATCAGTAAGTAAAACCTGAAATGATGAAATCATCTGAGTCTTCACCTCTGTGCCAGGGCCAACCATCTGGTCTGAAAGACCCAGCTGCACCTGAACTTGGAGCTTCCATCCTGACTTAGCGAAAGGCAATCTTCGCTATGCTTGCGTTTGTTTATGGCCTTAATTGGTTATGCTTTCCTTAAACTCCACGCTTTGTGACGTTAAGACAGCGTCGACCTATCAGCTTCATTCCTCAAACCTTCAATATAGAGAACTGCTGGAAATCCATGCTACTCCCTGTAGATTTTGGTACAGTTCATGCCAGGAGATACTCATTTGTAAGTAAAGTAAGTGCTGCTTCGCCAAAGAATCATATTTACTTGTAACTACAAATCTGTGTAGCCACCCCCAGAAAAACAGAATGGATGTGAATAATCGAAAGAACAAGAATTTTAGAAGCAGATGAATAATAGCTGATGTTTATTGTCCTTTAAAAGATGGTGAGCACACACACAGAAAGGAGCACATGATCTTTTGGCCTTTGTGGAGTTGTGGTCTCTGGATGCACAGAATAAGCCAGATGCAGAAATTCCCATCAGGAATCTCAGGCCCTTAGACCTCCCTCCTGGCTGGTCGGGATTTTGTGCTGTGTCCACAGTTGGGCTCACCTGTTTGCCACAGCAGCTCTGCATGGAGTCTGGTGGAGGACGAAGAGTGTTTCCCCCAAGGACGGGTCCCTGAAGTGCTCCTCATAGGCATCACCCCAGAAGAACATGGGTGCTAAGAAAGACGCACCTGCTGCTCCTTTCCCCCTTCCTTTGCAGCAGACAAGAAGAGAACCATGTGTGCTCAGCTCCAGATGGGTGTCCTCTCTGTGGGCTTCTTGTCACGTGATCCAGCCCTGTTGCAAACCCAGGACCAGCCAGTCTTCTGGAAGAGTGTTCAGGCGTGTCCAGAGGAGCTATCAGTAAGAGGTATTTTGCTGCATCACCTATGTAGAGATGAGAGCTTTATCAGAGAAATTGCCTCATCCCATTTTAAAAGGTGAGATGCCTCATGATAGTTTGTAGGAGAGAGAACTGGGCCTGCTGCTGGTGAGGTTCAGTCCAAGTCCAAAGGCTGAAGCCATGGAAGCAAGTAGGTTAGCTCCGTGTTTAAGGTTAAAGGCCTGGGAACATGGGGGGAGGCTGGTGTAAGTGACAGTCAGAAGCCTGAAGAATCTGGAGCTGGATGTCTAAGATCAGGAGGCTGTGTGGGACCTGGATCCAGAAAAGTGAAACAGCTTACCTTTCCTTCTCCTGTTCACTGCCTCAGAGCCTGTGGCTGACTGGACAGCACCTCCCACATATGAAGGGGGTGGCTCTTTCCCATTCATTCCCCTGAGGCAAGCACCAGTCTTCTCTGAGAATCCTCTCAAGCATACACCTTACCCTGGTCAAGGCATCACATCACATTAACTACCCCAATCACGAAGCCAAGCCAGCAGCCCTCTAAGTGTTGCCTGCCAGATAATTATAGAGGCCACTTTGCGAAGTTGTCAGCAGAGCCAAGAACACAGGAAGTGAAGACCAGAGGCCAAGGGAACAGGCCCGGTGCCAGGCTACACTGCGGAATGATTTGGATGTGAGTCCTCAGAGGCCCAGGTGTTTGAGAGCTGGGAACTGATGGCAGAAGTGGCAGTGGGAGGAAGTGAGATCCTGTTGACCGTCCTTTCCTTGCAAGACAAGAACAGGTCAGTGCCCCAAACAAAATGGCTGACAAATCTTGGGCCAGAGTGTCTGACACTTAAAACCAAAATAAACCCTTCCTCCTCACAAGTTGCTCACCCCAAGTGTTTCATTACAGTGCTAAAAACTGACTGACCCATGTGGAGGCTCAGGGGTGGGAAGAGGTCTGGACTCACCTGGCAGGTTCTGGACTCACCTGGCAGCTCAGGTTGTAGTCACTGGCAGGTGTCAGAGCACCACTGAGAGGACAGAGCAGGGTACAGGGAGGCTCTCCAGCTCCTGGACTCCTGGCCAAACCCATACTACCACATTCACCTCCTGCAGTGCCTTCCCATTGTCTTCTCCACAGTGGCCTGAAAAGCCAAATAGTACATACGGAGATCTTTGTTTCAACTCCCAGCCTCATCTCTGAATCACTCTCCTCCTCTCCTCTTCTTCCCCTTTCTTTTTTAAAAAAATAATTGATTTCATTGGTATATTTGTATATACACATCATGATCACAATCGACATTGAAAATTTGCACTTTTTTCCACGCTGCTTCAGGAAAAGCCGTGGCTGCACAGAGCAGGGTCCTTTCCAGTCGGGCTGTTCTCTGTGCCTGGAGTTGACTCTCCCTGGCCTAAGTGTGGCCGCTGCTCGTCTTCCCAGGGTTGCCTTGGAGATGCTGTGTCTGGGCACCTGGTCTGCCAGGACCTGCCCAGCATCCATGGGCACAACCAACTGCTGCGGACAAATTCATTCACCAGCCATGTCTGTACTGTCTTCTGCCTTTGTCAGAACACAAGTTCCCACAGGCAGAGTCTTTGCCTGTCTTATCACCGATTTTCTCCAGAGTCTGCAACAAGAAGGACTACAACACAAGAGCCCAATAAATATTTGTTCAACACACAACAATTAAGCTAACATAGATGCAGAATAATTTATGTACCTTAAAAATCCCTAAAAACATACAAACTAGGTTTTTTTTTGTTTTTTTTTAATTTTTTTTAATTTTTTTTAATTATCTTTATTGGTACATTAAATATACACATCATGATTGCACTCCATAATGGGGATTTGTACCAGTATAAGACACAACTTAATTCTCATTTTTTCCCATAGCCCCACCCACCCTACCACCCCCCCATATATATAAAATTTGTTTCCTTACTTTTTTGTTACAATCTCAACATTGTCCCC
>PVIR01002164.1:0-107075 GCA_004026965.1 Petromus typicus
AGTCTTGGTATATTCCTGAGGCGATTCTCCTGCCTCAGCCTCCAAGTGCTGGGATTGTCCCACCGTGCCTGGCTTAAGGCAGTTTCTTAATAAGCCCTCTCTTTGATGACTGAGTACCACAAACAAGTAAGGGAGAGAAATTTGTTCAGCTTGTGCCTCTGCAGATTGGGATGTCAGAAGAAGAGGGTGATGTTGGGTTTTGTCCACATCTAGTGCAGCACAATATGGCAGCAGGACCTAGGGATGAACATCAAGCATGCCGGTTAAGGACCCCCTCCCCCAATAAACCTCCCATTAAGGAGCCTCTCTCATGACTTCATCTAATCCAAATTATATCCCAATGGCTCCACTTCCGAACAGCATACAGATTTGGGGATGACACTTTGGGAGATACATTTAAGCCATAACAGACAGCTCTTTCCATTGTTTGTCCTCTTGTTTTTGTGTTTTGACACAAGGCCTTGTTCTGTAGTGCACAGGTTACAGCTGTACCCCACCATGCCAGGTTCTTATTTGTTTTAAGTGGGAGAAATTACAAAGTGTGCAGGCTGATGGGGATAATCCAGTAGAGGAAAATGTGACAGTGTAGAAGAAATAACAATATTTCGGAACAAGGAATTGACATGTGGGATCTATTTCAGTGTGAGGTTGTTCATTTTGGTGGAAATGACTATCTACAATAGAGAGGAAGGAAAAGAGTGTGGTCTCAGTCTCAGGTAGTTGTGGTTGTGGGTGCTAGAAGGAAACTTTTTAGAACGCGATTTTCTCAGTGAAATAGAAAATCTAAGGCAAGATTAAGACGGTATATGTGTTATATGGTATTTTTAGAAGGAATAAAATACTTGTATGAGTGAGTAGAACGGTGAATGGGTTAGGGAAAGGTAATATGATTGTTCAGCAGCCCCTAGAGACCACCTGAGTTTGGTGGAATTATGAAGTGTAATGGTCAGTAAAAAGGCTGGCGGGTCAGCAGAATGAGAAGCCCAAGAGCGCGCTTGCGGCCTGGTCGAGGTCTGGTGGAGTTCTATCGATGCTCACTATAAAATAAACATTTTGTTGTTGGTGGTGCTGCTGCTCTTTGCTCTTTTCTCTGCAGGCAGCAATAGTCTTTGCCAAAACTACCGACGCTGTGAGCAGGATTCGAACCTGCGCGGGGAGACCCCATTGGATTTCGAGTCCAACGCCTTAACCACTCGGCCATCACAGCCGCATGCAGTTCTGGGCCTGCGCAACTATAGCTGCCTATCAATGTACCCGCCTCCTACCGGATCCGCCCCAGCAGTTTTTTGAGACTATTCTGCGCATGCGCGAGTCTAGCCAATGACACCGAGCCAATGCTTCCTTGCGATTTTTTTTTTTTCCGCCGAACCTCCGCAAGGCCCCAACAAAACGAGCCAAATCCCAAATCCAGTGTGGCTTTGAGAAGTATGGCATGGGATGCTGCTTCCCATCTTGAAAGTAAAGTGAATCTTTGCAGCCAAATTCATATAAAAGTGCACCGCAAGGGACAGTGAAAGAGAACTTGGCTTAGTAAGAACCACCTTTTAAGTAAGATGTCCTTCGGGTGGCTTCTTTGCAGCAATAATTTTCCCCTTTTAACAAGCTTTAGTAGGCACCGCTGGGATTCGAACCCAGGATCTCCTGTTTACTAGACAGGCGCTTTAACCAGCTAAGCCACGGCGCCGACAATAAAATAAGTTACACCGGAGGTAGATCAGTTGTCATTGTGTACCAGAGTGAAACTAACCACTTAATTATTAATTAAAGCCTGCAGGCTCCTCAATGGTTCTGCCCTCCCCAGGTTCCCTGTTCTCTTTCAGATTCCGAGTATCTAGATTGATGTCGCCTTCGCCTTCCCTTCCTTTTCCAGCACCTTTACGGGCCAGCTCAAAGGAATGAGTGAGTGCACGGCCCGGCGCCTTCGCTGCCTAGGCTGACCTGCTGAAGGAGTATCCTCCTGTGTCGTAAGCAAGAAGCTAAAAGAGAATCTTAACACTTTCTACTGACTCATGGCACCGCGGGGTTTAGCCGGCCTTTCTCCCTGCTTTCCAGCGGGGTCACAGCTGGAGTTTGCCCAAGCCCTTTGCACCCTCAGTGACAAGTTGTTGCATTTCTCCTTCCACGACAAACCCGGTTGAGTTTAAGAGTTTGAATCAGGTGTTGAATTAGCAGGCTTAGCAAGGCCTGTCAGCTCAAAGGGAAATAGCAGAAGAATGTGGCTTATCAGGGGGTGGACGTGCTCACCCCACTATCTTTCTGGAAGCAGAGGCACTCCTTCCCTCACCCAAACTCCAAACACTTCATTCCACAAAGTCCTGTTTTGTTTTGTTTTTTTTTTTTGTATTAAAAAATAACAGACACAATATCAAAAACACAAATGCCATTGGTAGAGGGTAGAGCTGAGAACGCCTGGGTCCCACCTGAGGGGCAGCACCAGGGACTCCATGGTCCACCAACCTCCTCCACCCGGAGCAGCTAGGGTTCAACCCCTGGACTCTGCTTGGGTCCAGGCTCCCCTCCTCCCATCTGGGGAAGAGCAGGAGAGCTAGCTGTTTCCTCCAATAAATAAGTGCAGCCCCAACCCTGGGGACCAGATTCAGGCTCAGCTGGGATTTGGAGAGACCACTTCAGCAGCGTATTGGCAACCTTACCCAGAGGCAAGGGTTCTGCACCCGGAGTCAGAGGGGACACTCTCTGGGCTGGGCTGAAAAGTTCCCTAGGAGGCCAGAAGCAGCCCCTGAATCCTTGGGTGGTGATGGGGGTCCTGCCCCCTACAGTGGGAGAAGCTGGGGCAGTTTCCTACTGGTTGGTCCAGCCGCGTTGAGTAGCAACACGGAAAAAGGAAGCCTCTCAAGGACTCCAGGAAGTGGCCCCCACATGGAGTCTAGCTCGTGCCATTTTCTGCAGCAGGTAAGGCTGGACCAGATGAGCTCCCACCTTGTTCTTCCTCCTCCATGGCTGAGTCCTGAGAGCCTGAGGCCTTAGCCTCAGCTTGGGCCCGGGGCTCCTCACCACCCTCACCCTCGCCTCCACCCTCCTCCATGGGCTCCAGCCCCAGTCCATCTAGCTCTGAGAAGAGTGGGTGCTCAGAGTGACCAGGGTCTTGGGTGCTGCTACCACAGTCCACACAGGCCTGGGAGGGAGAAAGGGATATAAGTTGAGTCAGGCAGAGTCCTTCCTGCAAAGCTGCAGATCAGCTCCCTGCCCCACCCCCCATCCCAACCATAATTCCCAAAATGTACTTCCAAGAAACAAGTCAAATGCAAAGCAAATGCAGATAGTAAAAAGGGTGGTTCCCTGGAATTCATCGAAAATTACTGTTCAATAACAAATCCATGTCACTTAATACTTCTGTCCAAGTCCACAGAAGGTACAACCCCAAGAATGAGCGCTAATGTATGGACATAAACTGATGATGGTGGCAATATAGGCTCACTAATTATTAATGTATGCATTACTTTAGGGTTAGGGGAAAATCTACCCATATGCATGCACTGAGGGAATGTGAGAAATATATGTATAATCCTTGTAGATCTGCTTTTAACCTAAAATTGCTACTCAAAAAATGTTTAAAAAGAAGACAGCCAGATGTGGTGGCACATGCCTGTAACCCCAGGAGGCTGAGGCAAAGGGACCACTGAGTTGAAGGCCAGTCTGAACTTCATAGGGAGACCCTGGCCCCCCAAAAAAACAACCAAGTCAAACTGATACCCTTGGGGTCCAACATGGTCAGAAAATGATACGTACCCTCTACCCAGACCTATGGAACAGTCACAGTATACATTAGCATACGTTGGGCCCAGAAAGTTCTGCAAAAACACTTGCAGTTTAATACTACAGAATCAAGCAGAAACTTGGTAGGATTAGTGTCCTTCAGAATTTATGATCCACGGACACTGAGACCTGGCCCTTAGCCTCTGTCCCTTGAACCTGAACTCAGTTATTTCTTCTTTCCCTGTCCCAGACTTCTCACCATCACATCGAGGGCCTGAGGCAGCTGGCCCTTCCGGACCCAGGAGTGCACAGCACCCAGTTCCCGCCGCTGGTCCTCTGAGAACCGAGGCTGCTGCTTTTGCATGGCCCGAAGCCGCTCCCGGTCCTGCTTCAGCACAGAGGCTGTGTCCCTGTGTGGGGAGGGAGTTTAAGGGCAGAAGCTGGGATCCAAAGCCTGAGCCAGGACCCCCAGGGCTGGCATTTTTCCCTTTCCATTAGTCCCCACCTGCTCAGCCTCCTGCTCTACCCCTGAACTCAAGGAGGCATCTAAGACCAGCAAACCTATTGGCCCAGAAAGAGAGTGCTCCAAGGGGCGGGTGGAAGAATGAGAACCTCCAGTTCAGAGTCAGCACCAAGAAAGAGGACCCCAAGTTAACTGGGCAGCAAGGATAGGCCAATGTCCCTACTACCTCTGACAGGGTAACAGGGTGGCCTCTAAAACGTCTCACCTGGAGGGTACCTGGTAGGTCATCATGACATGCTGGTCAGCATTGGCCATGAGCAGCCAGATGGGATCCTGGAGCACATACTTAATGACCTGGTCCCCAGGCTCAGCCCTGGCCTGAGCAGCCCCAGCTTCGGCCTCTGAGGAGTCAATGCTGCCGAAGTACTTGCTTGTATGGCTGCTCTGACTGCTGCCTGTGGAGCAGGGGGAAGGTAGACCGATGGAACCAGCCCGATAAACTTCCTACTCCAAAGCCTCACCCAGCCACTTTTAAAGGCACAGGAGCTCAGCAGGCTCAGCCAAGGAGGTGCCTGGCCTCCCCCCACCCCAGCCACTATCTGACCCTGGGGCACTCACGAGTAATGCTGGCTGAGGTGCTGCCACCCTCGTGGGAGCCTGAGCCAGACCCCGAGCCCAGGCCTGAGCCCAGTGAGCCTGAAGCTGCAGAGCCTGTGCCAGACCGAGAGTCCTCCTGGAGCAGCAGCTCCAGCAGGTCACTGGAGCCAGAGAGTGCGTCCTGATTAGAAGACTCAGTTACTTCCACCTGGAGAAAGGGGAGCAGAGGCGAGTGACACAGGGAAGGTGGAGGAATCAGCAACTGGGGTTCCCTTCAACCCCTTCCAAGGGGGTGGGGCACACCCAACCCAAGTGACTTCTGCTTCCCACTCCATGACATGGAGTCAAGCCCAGAAAGGAGAGCTGACAAGAGAAGAGGTATGATGCCTGACTCTCTCCAAGTGGCAGATGCACTCTCAGAAGTTACTGGGATGTCCTCACCACCTGTCAGACAGGACTGTTCCTTCACAAAAATGCAGCTGATTTCTGCCTCCTTCAGAAATTCAGTGGTCCCCCACCCCACCAGTCTCCAGGAGGTGAGACACCAGCCCAACAGACTCTAAGGCAGGAAGAGGCCCCAAGTGGAAGAGGGGCAGGGGCTGGAGGGGCTGGCAGCTGGGTACAAGGATCAGCACTCACCAGTCTGGTCTCTGGCTCTGCAGCCTCCTCAGCAGGAGGCGGAGGCCCAGCACTGCTCCCAGGGCCCCCTGCCACAGCACCCGCCTCAGTGCGGGAAGGCTCCTCCAGCTGCAGCAGATTGAGCTGGAGCGGAGAGCTGCATCTTGAATTGAACAGTGGGGAGTCTGGGCGGTGTGGTGGGCTGGGGGGCAGCGGCAGCAGAGATGGTGAAGGTGAGTGGGAGGCAGGGGTAGGAGGCCCCTCC
The DNA here is from genome assembly GCA_004026965.1 of Petromus typicus. NCBI lineage: Eukaryota > Metazoa > Chordata > Mammalia > Rodentia > Petromuridae > Petromus > Petromus typicus. Next base: position 5,658 of record PVIR01002164.1, read on the forward strand.
ATAGGGGCCTGGGGTGCCCCATAGGGATAGTTGGATGGGGTGGGGAAAAGATAGTTAGGTAGCACCAAGGCCACCACTGGGGTTACCAGGGGTGCAGAGAAGGCAGCAGGGGGCACAGCAGTGGGGGCAGGGGGAAGAGATTGGGGGCCTCCTCGAGGGGAGAACACTGGGAGAGGGTAGGGCTGGACCACTGCTGGGAAGGGGGTAGTGGCTGGTGCGGGTGGCCAGGGGGCAGAGGGGGGCACAGGTGAGGGGTGGGAGACATAGCAGGGGGCTTCAGCCCGGGGGGCCTGATGGTGGCGTGAGCGCTTGGCTTTGGATCGGCAGTGGTGTCGGCGGCTTGGGGGCATGGGGCCATGCTGGCAGCCTGTGGGGAGAGACTAGGATTAGTGTGGTCCTCTGTATAAAGGTTAGTGCCCCTGCTACTCCACTGCCCTGACACTCTGACCAGGGAGATGGCAGGCAAAAAGCCCAGAGAGAGCTTCTCACCCCATATAGAACACAGAGTACTCGGGAGGTGGTGGCACCTCCATGGAAGAATCACAGCAGTCAGGGACAGGGGGGTTTATTGAGAAAGGAGCCAGGAAAAGGCAAGGTTACATGAGGGGTTAAGATGGAGATGTGCAAAAGACAGAGGTGCTGGCAGATGGGAAGAGGCAGAGTGGGTCTGGTGAACAGGTGGGCGGTTCTGGTCCATCTGCCAAAATCCTGCAGGCAGAGTCAGCCTGGACACTCCTGTCGGTCAAGGCTGTGATCTGCCTCACTCTCAATGGAGCCAAGAGGTGGGCAGGAAAACACAGGCCTGAGTCCGGAGTTCCACATCCACCTGTACATCTGTCCAGGGCCTCCCTCAGGCAGCTGCAGGGCTGTCTTCCTTTTCTCCTTGAGAGCCTAACCCCACCCAGAGCTGGTCCCCAGTCTAGTTAGATCTCCTCATCAGTGACAACTGAGTCTTGGGCAAGGTACATCCTGCTTCTGGCCCCAGGCTAGGCCTGAAGCAGCTTACCTGGAACAGAGACCTCTTCCTGCTGAGTGCCTATGGGGGAGAGGCTAGCAAAGGACCTCTCAGTGCCTATGGGGGAGAGACTAGCAAGGGACCTGCCTCTAGGCAGAGCCCTGGGAGTGAAAGCAGCACCAGTCTGGGTCCCCCAGAGCAAAAATATCTCTCTTAAGGTCCATCCCTGAGAGTCTGGACCCAGACAGGGCAGAGGGCAGCTCAGGAGAGCCCCAGGGGACTACCTCGCTCGCCAGGGGCCGACGGGGCAGTAGAAGAGCAGTCAAGTCCACGTAGCCTGCCAAAGTCTCGGAAGCGGCTGAGGAAGGCTTGTTCTTCCTTCTGCGTGTGCAGGGACAGCACAGCCTTGGTCAGGCCCACCGGGCGGTAGGCATCTGGGGCTGGGTCAGGCGCTACCGTGGGGCTGGGAGCCGGGCTGGGGGCTGGACCCAGGGCTAAACCCGGCAGGTCCTCCATCATGATGATGTCTGAGGAAGGCAAGATGGAGAGAGGTCATCAGAATCATCTCAGTAGTCAACGCATCCACACCACACCCTCCCTGCCGACAGCCCAGGGCCCCTGCCTCTGCTCCACAGCCAAGCCTGGGCCTCATGTGCATCTCCTGACCACCTTCTGGACCCTCCTCTTACGCAAAGCTGTCTCAGGACACAAACTACTCAGTCCCTTCCAGTAGCCACTGCCCTGCCAGGAACCCCAGGGGTGACACCTTTACAGCTCTTGTTGGAAGGAATACCCACCCCTTCCCCTTCCTACACACACTTTTAAGGTCAGTACCCAAAGACCCTTTTGAGGACTTCGACATTCTTTGCCTCAGGACCCGTGATCAGCACCTCCGGGCTGAGTCCCCACCTTACCCCAGACTTTACAGTAAGAATACAGAAAACACAGGGAGGTGCAAGCAGCAGAGACTGGCAGGCAGACAGCAGGCAGCAGACAGCAGGCAGCAGACAGCAGGCAGCAGTAGTCTCGAACTACAAGGGAAGCTGCCTTCTCTCCATCGGGGTTGGAGAAGAAGGGAAAGGCTAGCAGCGGGGAGCTCTGGCTGGGAGACCAAGTGGAGCCCGGGGACTGCCCCCCTCTCTCCTCACCCATACCCGACTCCGGGGGCTTCTTGTCTCCCACATGGACGATGGTCGAGCTGAAGCTACACTGACTGGTGACAGACACCACACTCTCTGCCTTATTGGCCAGGGCGAGCGGGCTCAGGGCGCCTCCTACCACTGGCTCCTTCCGAGGACCGGCCCCCTCCCCAGACAGCACTGCCGATGGTGGATCTGTGCGGAGAGATGTCACTGGTTACCACCCACCAGGAGGTCAGAAGAGGGGACCCCAAGTCAGAGGAGGAGGAACTGAGAGTAGGAAGGAATCTGGAACTCATAAGGCAGGGGAGGGGCAGGGCACAGCAAAGGTGGGGTCCCAAAGGCAGAAACGTAGAGACCCAGGGCCACCAGGTGGGTCAGGGCAGTGAGAGCCAGGCATTCTCAGGATCTTTACCTTTCTTGGCCCCCACAGGGACTGGACCTGTCCTCTGCTTGTCATCATCAGAAGCTGAGGAAGCGGTATAGGAGGAAGAGGAGGCGCACTTTCGCTTAGTTGTGCTGGGGATGTTGCAGCTCTCCAGGTACCTGATGATGAACGAAGCAGAGCTGCGTAAGGGCAGGGTCCTGGGTAAGGCACGGGCAGGGCTGAGAGAAGGTGCCCGCTGGGCCTAACCTGAGGATGCTGTCGAGGCAGTTGATCTGCTGGTACGAACAGCTGGAGGCTTCTTTCCTCTCAGCCTCCTCAGGGGCCAAGGCTAATGGGGCTTGGATGGGAGCAGGGGCAGTCTCCAGTTCTGGGTCTCGGGTCTGAGCAGGAAGGGCCTTGGTCTTGAATGTTCCTGTAGCTGTGGGCAAGGACAGAAAAAGGTAAATGGGTTGGGGTAAGGGTCAGGGGAGCCCCATCCCTCACTTCTCAGCCCCATCTACAGTACTGCCTTCTCACCAGGGAGGCGAGGCCGAGGAGGAGGCCGGGCCCGGGACTCGATAAAAACCTGCTGTCCCTGGTGCTTCACCAGGTGCACATCCTTACAGATCTGCTGGAAAGTCACCTGTGGGATACAGCATCAGGTAGTGTTGGGGCCCCTGGCCAATGCTAGGAACCAAAGCCAGAATAAAACAAGAAGTACAAACAGGGGGTCCTGGAAATGAAGGACAAGGAGGAAAAACAAGGGAGAGAAGGAAGAGGGGACAGGAAAACTTCTGGAACAGCAATTCATCAGAGAACAGAGAGCTGGGAAATCGGAAGGGAAAAGTAAAAAGAGGGTCACTCACTGGAGCAGGAGGCCCAGGCCCCTCAGCATCGCCCCCATTGCTATCACTGGAGGATCCAGGGCTATGGAGAGGACCTGGGGACGTCACAGGGCCAACTCCACAAAGCCCAGTGGGGCTTGAGCTATGCACAGGCTGCAGCAGAGAAACACAGGGTTAGATATCTACACCTGCTTCCCACTGTCTGTTACCTTCCAAGGCCCTCCCATCAATTCCCAGCACCCACTTCTACCTGCAACAGCAGCCGGTGGATCTGCTCTGAGAGCTCCTGGATATCAGAGTCCAGGGACAGAGCTGGGCTGGGGGCCGGGGGAGTAAATACATCCTCATTCAGGGGTGCCCTGTAGAGAGGGCAAGGGTGAGTCCAGTCCTGCCCCAGTCCTACCCTTCACCCCATCCCCAGTGCCACCTGGGACCATGGTCCACTTACGTTCGTACTTTGTGGCGGCCCAACACAAAGGCCACCTTGCGACTCCAGGGATGTACGAAGCCAGCCCAGCTGGTGTCCATGGTGACATACTCCCCATTGCGGGCACAGAAGCGAATAGGGGAGTGGTCAAAGGGCTGGCCGGCCAGCTGGAGGACTGAAGAGAGTTAGAAATGAAGTACGGATTGGTGAGGAGAGCTGAACAAGGTAGAGGCCACCCCAGCAGAGATCCCAGAGATTAAGGGGATGAGGAGCAGGATGAGAGAACTCACTCTTCTTATGGATGGCCAGCATGAGGGGCCGGTCCTCGGGATGCAGAAAGAGGAGCACTGGGGCCCCCAGGAGGTCCTGGGGCAGGTAGCCCAGCAGTGGAGCAGCCCTGAGACGGGAGAAAGTGTCACGGTGGCCAGAGCCTCAGCCCTAGCCACCCCCTCTGCTTCAGGTCCTGACTTTACCTCTCATCCACATCCTGGAAGAGGCAGCTGGGTGTGTGTCTCGTGGTGAAGATCCTCTTGTCAGGGGGGATCCGAGGAGCTGAGGCACACAACATTTGTCCAGAATGGAACAACTCCTCAGCCCTACTCCCTGCCTGGGGCCCCTGACTGGCTGGTAATTGTCACAGCTCAGCCCTCACTTTTATGATCCACAAAGAGAGTCTGGGCCATGTTTGTGCCTCAAAAAGGTAATAGCACTAAGAACCACCAAGGTGCTCTTCATCCTGCCCCAGCTCAAGGCTCTCAACCAACCCTAGCTCCAAGGGCAACTTGAACCGTCATCCTTGTATCACCTCCTGTTTCAAAAATCTGACTGGTGCTGCCCAGATTCATGTTCTGCACCTCAGCTCCAGCCAATAGAGAAATTCTTCCTTCCACCCTACCCAATCCCACATACCTGGCCAGGCCCCTGACCTGCTCACCTTCATAACCCGAGTGGATGCGCTCTGCAATGAGCAAGCAGCATGGCTGTGCAGGGGACCCATCTGAGACCCGAATCTTGGTCACATATGGGGTTAGCCGGAATGGCTGGTACCGAGGCCCAGGATCCCGGTCAGGACCTCCCCTAGCAGGAAAAAAGGAACATTACAGAATTTCAGAGGAAAGCTATTCCTCTAACATCAGGATTGTGGCCAACACAACAGTACTGGGGGAGTGGGAAGAAAGGGCCTCCCCCACCTACCTGATACGGCAGAAGACAGACTTCTCTTGCGTGAAGTCCTTGAGACCTGAACCTGGGGCAGATGAGGAAGGCACTAAGCACGGCACCCTGGCCTTTCCATGAACCAAGAAGAGCCCAGCAATGGAAAGCCTGGCTCCCCTGACCCAGGAGCCTCCTCGGGCTACCCAACTCTCCCCACAAGCACTTGGACACCTCACCTGCAGAGGACCCAGTGCCCCAAGTGGGCAGACGAGATGGAGCAGTGGAACCATAGAAAACGCCCACATCTTGGGGAGCCAGGAGCTCTGAGAAGCGGGCACCCCGGAACACATCCCGCTTGCACCGCAGTAGGACACCAGCCTGCTCCGAAATGTAGACAATTCGGCCTGTCAGGAAGGAGACAGCCACGGAGAAGGTATCCTAACAGGAGGGCAAGAACAAGGGGCAGACTCAGGAGCTGTAGGAGTGGGGATGGGGGACATAGGGCTGGAGAGGCCAGACTCCAGCAGACCTGGTTACGAAGGGTGTACTCAGATGTGACGTGCTCCAGCTCCTCCAGGGTATAGGTGGACATGTCCATGGCACAGGGCTCGCCCTCCTCCAGGCTCCACTGCTGGTAGTAATCTTGGTTGGCTGAAGGATAAGGATATGCAGGCAACATTCACTAAGATGACTGCCACACAACAGCCCAGAATCTGGCCAGTCCCTCTCAGAGGCACCACTCACCCTGCACCTGCTTGACACAGGCCAGTGCATACTGAAGAGTGGCAAGGGTACCCGAGCGGCCCTTGCCCCGACGTTCTGGTGGCAATCGAAGCTTGAGCTCCCGAAGTGCTGTCATGAGTTCCTTCTGAGTCCTCGCCCGGGCTGACTGTTCACTGCTGCAGGGCCAACAGGGAAGGAAGAAGAAAGACATTAGTCCCAGAATGTGGTCCATACCCCAGACCTCTCCACAGCCCTCACCCGCAAACCTGCAGCCACTGGTAGATGGATTGTCCTGCTCTGAGCTGGCACTCAGGAGGCTGTAGGCAATGGAACTGCTAGGTGGGGATGGGCTCTGAGAGTTTGTGCTAGAAGAGAAGCAACAGCCCAAGATGAGGGACAGGGGACCAGCAGCTTGTTCCTAAGACCAGTCCTCAACTTGCAGCACACATACATACCTCTTACTGCTCTCAGTGGTTTCCAACAGGGCAGAGTCCTTGCCATTGCCAGAGGAAGAGCTATGTGAACTTCGCTGGGACGCACCCCTGGACTCATTCCCGTTGGACTCATTGCCGCTTGAGCCATTGCTGTTGGCATCCGTGTCATCAGCCAGGCTGGGGCCTGGGCAAGGCCGGTGTTGTGGGGGCCCAGGAGATGGGACCGCTCCAGGACAAAAAGATTCTCCTGGCCTGGGGTCCCCTCCCCCATCAGCCCCTTCTAGGGGGCCACTCATGTCTGTGCCATGTGAAGGAGAACAGAACAGAGATGGTGGGGACGCCACCACGGACGCACAAAGGGGCTCTAAGGCCTGGCTGAGGGAGTGAGGCGGGATTTGTCTCTGAGGACTAAGACTGATCACAGCTAGAACCTAGAACAGAAGGCCAGAAAAAGAGTTTGGAGAAAGCGTATCCATTTAACCCACAGCACCTGCTAGCTTCATTCAGACCCTCCCCTCTCTCCGCCCCGTGCTCCTGGGATCCAAGGCCTGGGGCTTCCAATAGGAAGCCAAGGTAAGTTCTGTTTTTTGTTCTCGTAGAGGTGTTGCAGCTAGGAAAAGGAGCTCTCTCTCAGGCCTCCCCCACATCTCCTGCCAGCGTGGCGTGGGTAAGGGGAGCCTGAGCAATCAACTAGAACTACGGCCGTGGGCCAAAGCTGGAACGTTTCGAGTTCCCAGGTTCCCATAAGGCCCTCACTAGGCTCGGGACTGCAAGACTGCAGAGCCGTTGGGTGACCGGATCGCCTCCTATATTTAGGATTCCAGGCTAATTTTATCCGGGGGCGGTGCCACCCCCGCCACACATGCGCACCAATGCGCGGGGCCCCACCACGCGCTTCCGCCGCCGCCGCCGCGGTCGCTAAGGAAACCGACGTCAGCTGCTGAGCTCAGCGGTTGCTGGAGGGACCCATAGGAGGGTGGGGGGGCGACCCCTCCCCCATTTCCCCGCGGAAGTGGCGGAACAACCCACTCCCACATAGACAGGCTTGGCTCGGGTCACCCACCCCTAACAAAAACTGGGTCCCAGGACGACCCGGTGGCCGTATGAAGAGGGACAGCTTATCTAGATTCCAGGGGCTGGTGCTGGCCTTCCCAAGATGAAACACAACCTCCTCCGCCCTCCGCACAGAAGCCCCTAAGCCTCTCTCTCGCCTCGATCCCAGCCTTTCTAGTTAAGACAACACAGTCTTATTTTTCTGGCCCTTGTCCACCTCCGGACCACAAAGAGTGAAGCTGGCACCTGCCCTCGTCAAGAACAGAAGAATCCTCTCTCTTCAGTCTCTTACTTTTCTAGCCCTCCTCTCCCGGGCATCCGAGCCTTGCGCAGGAGTCGCACAACAGCCACCGCATAGTTCTGCCTTTGCTCCCAGTCCAACCACACCCCCGTTTCTGAGCATTTTCGGAGCGCCAGGATAAAAAGGCTGTGGCCAACAGCAGGAACTAGCGCCGGGAACGGGATGTTCCTGCTCGAAGCGGGCTGACCTCACGGCCGGCGCAGAGCCAGGGACTAGCGGGGGGAGGACGAGGAGCGCCACAAGCTTGAAGGGGTCTTGCTGCCAGGGCAAACCTGGCGACCCCTGAGTGCCGAGAAAGGGGACAAGGGGCATGCGGGTGTGGGGTCTGTTGTGAGGCCAGGACGAGTAGGGTCGGGGAGGAAAGCTGTATGTAAGGTGAGTAGGTCAGGAGTGAGGACTCCGATACAGCGTGACGAGAAACACCGACGTCCCCAGGGCCAGAGAAGGGGTGGACAGCAACAAGGAAGACGGATTACTGTCGTGCTGTCTGAGCGCCTGGGCTAAAAGTGACCTATCAGATTGGAAGCGGCTCGGGGACGAAGAATGGCCACAGGGTGGCCACGGAGATGCCTACCTGGCCGCGCGAGCACCTTCCAGCCGCCTGCCGGATCCCGTTCCAGTCCGCAGCGGAGTAGAAGCTCAGCGAGGCGGGGAGGCGGGTTGCATAATGCCAGGCGCTGCCCCTCATTGGCCTCCTGCCCACAGAGCCGTAGGCCCCGCCCCCGACTGGCTGGGGATCACTCCCTGGCGCCTGATTGGCTACTGGCCCCCACTGAGGTCAGGGCTGTGTCACACACACCGGCGCACGTGGACCTGGGTGCTGGCACTGGGCTGAAGGGCTGTAGACACCGCCCAATGGACACAGGACGCCTTGCACAGTGAATAATGGAAGGGAAGTGAGGGGAGGTAAGCTGGCCGTCTTTGGGGAAAATGACCAGGCCACAGTGAGTGCTCGAAAAATATCAACTTCCTGAGCTGAGCAGCCTTGCAAGACAGGACAAGTTGTTCTATCTAGGGCTGCGGAAAAGGAAAGCAGACCTTCGGAGCTGTACCAACTCGATGAGATGACTGGACCCTGTCAGGGGAGTGTGGAGAGGCGACAAAACCCAGCTTGATCTTCCCGGGGTTCTCTCCAGCCTTGTCATCATGCATGATGAAACTAACACCGTCCTCTAACACTTCAAATCCTGAAAGAAGGGTAACTGAGGGTCCACGTGTGACTGGAGAGTGAGTGGGTGGAGGGAGAATACAGACAATGCAGGGCAGCCAGGGCCAATGGAGGTCGTGAAGGGAAACAATGGCAGGTATTTCCACAGCCAATCAGAGAATAGGTCTCCGCACAGCCTACGTGGTGACTAGTGCTTCTCTCCAAAGAATGCAGCCACCCACTCTTAGGGCTGCCCCAAAAGAGAGAGCCAGGAAGCTAGGGCTACAGAGAGAGGAAGGGGGGAGCAGAGACAAGAGGCCAGCTGGAGACCTAGACACAGAAGGGGGGTATCCCCACTGCTTGAAAAAGGGAAAGATTTGGGGGCCCAGTTGGGACTTAATCTTTCAGTCGCTGTAGGAATTCAACACATGGCTGGTGCTTGACACATGACAAAATGATCGTTTTGTATGTAAAATGGATAGGTATGGAAGGTAAGGAAGGAGGCTCAGAGGTGGAAAGGAGGCTGACAATTGTCATTTCTTTAAAGAAGGGACAAGCAGAGCACTGAGCCCTAAAAAGAGAACAGAGGCTTGATGGGGGGGGGGAGTGCCCATTTGCATCCAGAAGAACTGCTGTCACACAGCTCCTTCATCCAAACTGTAGTAAGTCCAGCAGCTCCTCTCTGGGGTCCTGGGAACCATGGGTAACAGGTGAAGCAGCCCCAGGCAGCTGCTGGCCAAGTCAGAAGAGGGTGCCTGCCCCTCGCTCTCACGTGGCCTAAGCTTTCCTTAACAATGGTGTTTCCCCTGGGTGGGCAAGAGGGACAGAGGGAAGGCTCTGTGGAAACGCTGGGACACAGGGATGCTATAAAATAACCCAGAAAAACCGAAGCAAGAAAACACAAAACAAAGGATATAGGGCCTGGATTCACAATCTCCTTGAAAATTATGCTGTCCTCCAACCACCCCCATACACATGGCTCTATGGTTGTGTCATTTCCAGAACCTCTTCTCTGGAAACAGTTTTTCTCCTCCCCAGCTCTTCTCTGGGGGTTTAGGTGTGATCTCCCCTGACCCAGGCAGGCCTTGCTCGCCCACCTCCACATCTGTCTGTTACACAGGAAAAAAGGGTCCTGCGCTCCAGCAGCCTCCACCCACTCCTAAGACCCAGGTCGTCCTGCCTCACGGTCCCCACAGTAACCAGGCTCTGCTGCCGTCAATGGAGGAGAGGAGGCGGGAGACAACGGTGACGTCAAAGCAGAAGGAGGCGGGGCGAAGCAGCCGGGGAATGTGGGCCAGGGAGGTTGGAGAGGCAGCGGTTTGGGAGGCGGCCAGCCCGAGAGGGCGGCGGCCAGTGCACTTGGGAACATCGTGTTCTCTTGGCTGGTGGCCCAGGACATGCACTCAGTCTGGACGCCTCCCCCAACCTAACGACAGCCGTCCTGTCCCAAAGCCAGAGATTCCTGGAGAGAAGATTAGGGAGATGGGGTCCCTCCCCTGGCCCCATCCCTGGCTCTCTTTTCAGGATGCATCTGCCAGGCCTTCGACTCGTCCCTACAGATCCTGGCACCGTCCTCCCTGCTCCCAAACTCTACACAGGTCCTGGCCCAGTACCAGAGAGCCAGGGCGGGGAAGGTGGAGGCCCAGGTTCTGTGAAAGAACACGTACCTTTGCTCCCTCCAAGAGACCCCTTCAGAGCCTAAATCTCTGGTTACAATTCAGGGAGGGGCAATGGGGAAGGCCACGTGAGCATGGCCTAGGTGAGGGATAAGGAAATCAAGCTAGGACAAAGCTAGTAGCTCTGTCTGAGATCTGGAGCCTCAGAGAGGGAATGAGGGCATTTGGGCTGGTGCTTACAGACCAAAAGAAGCAACAAGAGGGAACTGGGGAACCATTAGTACTTGCAGAAAAAACGTATCAATGTGAGAACAATTCCTAGCCACAACATTCACATAAATCTCTCATCCTGTCATTCTTGTTGTGTCACCTTACAGCCATTTTAAGCTATATTTTAAAAAGTCCATATGATCCAGCATCGCGCTAAGCACTTAGCATACACTACTTTTATTTAATCCCCAGAATAATCCTGCCAGATGGATATAATTTCCCCTACTCCACAAAGGACAACTAAGGCTCAAAAGTTACTGAATTGATCTGAATTGTTTGCCTCATAACAAAAGGGGCTCAGGGTTCATATCTGAGCTCTAATGATGGCTTGTCTTTGGCTTCATATCCTTTCAGGAACCTGTGAGTTGTTACCCAGCTTCTCTAACCTGCGTTCCAGAACTGGCAAAACTGGCCCTCCCAAATATCCAGCTGATACTAAGTTTAATGCCTGAATACAGACTCCATCCAACTTCTCTCTTCCTTGAGCTGATTTTGAGACTCTCTATACGCATACACATAGCTCAACTCCGATGCTCACAAAGTCCTGAGATCTCCCTAGTAGTCGCCAGCCCCCGTCATTTCCTACAAACCTCACTTCACTGTTGTATTTCATCCAGGGTCACTTTAACACAGGACTGAATGTACAGACTTCAGAGCACTCTCTTGCCTCCCCACCTCCGGCAGCTTAGGAAGAGATGTGCTCAGCACAAACCCCTATCCTATCCTCCCTGTCAGAACCTGACAGTTGCTAGCCCCTGTCTTTGAGATTCAAATCATCCCCTTTGCGCATGAAAAAGACATCCAGAGCCATGAGACCCAAATCAGTACACTACAGTTTCTCAGATTCCACGCCAACACTTCTGCACCCTCCTACCTGTCCCACCAGGGTCTTCCTTCTGTCCAGAACTCCTGCCTTTCCCAAGTGCTTCAGAAACCTCCCCAAATCTCAGTCAAAGACTGGCACACCCACCAGCTCCCAGTACCTCCCCAGGAGCAGCAGTTCCAGGGGTTCAGGACGCTGGCGCTTCTGAGCAACCCCCTCCTCAAGAGTCGATGCTAAAACTAGGGTGGCAAAGGATCTCGTCAGTAACTCAACTGCGCCCCTGTAGAGCTGAGTTTGCAGTCCTTTTTCTCCCCAACCATCAAAGCTCCCACCCTGAGGGTCACACATTTGCAGAACCCTTTCAGTCCATTAACACCCCTTCTGACTAACACCTACACAGCCCAGGGAAAACCCATATCCACTGCCCCTCAACTTTCTCCTCGCGGGGCACTTACGGCTCGGAGTACAAGGAGAAACCTGACTTCTTCACGACTGGGACTACTGTAACTACCCCAAAGACTCCTCCAGATCCGCCTACAATCCGAGCTGTCACGCCCCTTAAACTTATTGGTTTAGCGACGCCGACCCATGCCCCGCGCCGCGTGCAGCGGCTCAGCCCCCGCAAAGCTTCCATTGGCAACTCGGATCTCCGTCATCTTCCCATTGGACTGCATGACAACCGGTAGTGCCAGATCCACGTGAGGGAAGGGCCGCCCCGGTGCGTTGATTGGACAACCTGGCCGGAAGCCACGCCTGTACCCAATTCTGAAGTTCTTATTGGTTGTTAAACAAACCCCGCCCGGACTAGATCAGTGACGCAAATGCCAGTCCTGACCTCCCAAGCTTTCTCATAGGCTGAGCGATCTCAGAGCTGTAGAGCACACGTGCCTCCGAACTCACGCGGCAACTTGTTTACCCAGAAGCTGGGGATTTTCCTTGACGACACTTGCCCAAGACTGTAGAGTCTGCGCAGGCGCACCGAGTTTGACCTGCACGCAAGCGCAGAAGTGAGCGGCAACGGCCTAGCGGGGGCACTAGAGGAGACCTGAGCGTGAAGAGAGCGTCTGCCCCTGGAGCTATGGCCCTTGATCCCGTCCTACATCTTTGATACTCACATGCTTTGATGAGCCCAAGATGCTGTTAAAATGAAGCCATCTTTACGACTTAGCTCCGTGGACGATGATATCGCTACAGCTACCTCCTAAGCGTTTGCTGTTTCTCAGAGTTGGCTCCGTATCCATCCCAAAATGACACTGCAGTCCAGAGGTTAAATAATCTGCCCTAATTGTCGTACTATTCAATAAAAGGGCTCATATTTGACCGTCCCCGACACCAAACTAAAGGTGTGTCCTGGATCCTATGGAAAAAAATCAAGTCTACAGGAATTCACAGGCAAAACGCAAAGCCCTAGCATACGGTGAGCCCTTGAAATAGGTGGAAGTAGTATGTGTTTAATTACAGGAACTACCTTCCCCCTGAGGACTTGCTGAATCAGAATCTCCAGGGATGGAGCTGAAAATCTATTTTAAAAAGCATCTCTGGCAGTTCTAAGGAACCAGCAGGTTGGGGAAAAATTACTGTAAAAAAATTACTAGTTTTCCACCTTCAAGGCTTCATTGCTGCAGCACCCCCCCGGGGGGAGGGGGCGAGCCTACAGCACACAGGGTACCCGGCACTCATCAGTCACTGGGGACATGAATCAAGAAGCTCGAGGCTACAGGAGTAGAGTAGGATACACAATTACCAGTCACAGAACCGCCAGGGTAGTATGACATCTAATCAGCCACAGGCCACAGCAAACTAGGTATCCCCAAAGTGGATACTTTCAATAAGCCGAACCTCCCTAGAAACTCCCTAGAAACGGGCACTGCGCTAGGAACAAAGGAGGACCGATGCTTCACGTAAGTGGTGTTTGACTTTAGGCCCAAGAGGAATGACCACCGGAGGGCTGGGGAGTTAGCTCAGTGGTTCCGGGGTCTGTCTTGCAAGCGCAAGGACCCGGGTTCGATCCCGGTAACCACATAACAATACTGGGTGCACCCAGCAGCAACCAGTACCACATACCACAGTGCCGGGCGTGGTGGCTCACGCCTGTAATCCCAGCACTCGGGAGGCAGAGGCAGGAGGATTGTGATGTGAGTTGGAGGCTGAGCTCAGGGCCAGCCTGAACCACAAAGCGAGACCCTGTCTCAAAAAAACCTAAAAAAAAAAAAAGAGGAATGACCACCGGAGAGACTGCAGCACCCTGGAGTTAAATCTAGGAGGCGAGAAAGGAGTCTGAGGCCAGGAGCAGGCCCCAGCCAAGAATGGAAAGGACTGGGAAGCCCGCACTGCAGGGCTCACCAAGTCAGACGCTGGGGTCAGGACACTTCCCTTGTACCAACTCCTGGTGTCCCCCGTGGCCACTTTGGGAATCACACTTTGGACTGCCCAAGGTCAGGGCCTCCAGCGAAACCCAGACCCTTTGTGATTATGTTTTCAACTTCCGTGTTAATGTGAAAGCCCAATACCCTTCCCATTAATAAGAAAAAAGCTTAGAAAAGACACCAGCTGGTTACTCATTACACATTTATTGTACATTTTCACAATCTGGATGCGCCACAGAATTGGGAGCGTGGGGGTGAGGGAAGAGGGAAGGCAGGGGACACTGGGATTATATGGGGGGGTCTAGAACACAGCACCCCCACCCCCAGCATCTCTCCTACCCTTTCACACCACAATTTAGATCTCCCTGCTCCTCCTCCACACAGAAAACCTGGAGTGTGGGAGGAAGAGATTGGGGCCCCCTCCAGTGGCAGGTAAAGGGACTACATCCTCAGACCCCTAAAATTGTGCCATTTAAAAAGACATTAGACCTTTGTTCCATCACTTCATCTAATGAGGGGACAGCTTGATCGCTCTCTCTGGGCTCAACAATCCTGGAGTGGGGCGAGAATCCCCATCATCCAGCAAGTCCCATACACACATTGGCAGTGACTAGTAACCCCACCCTGAATACAGGGAGGTTAGTCAGAGGAGCTGGGCAGTGATGGGGGCAACACCCCCGAATTGGGGAGGAAGGTTTTCAGTTCAACCTCCAACCTCCAGCAGGGGTGAAGCCAGAGATTTCGGGCAGGAATTGGGGGGATTCTCTGCCCTGCCCCACTCCTCCCCAAGGCAGTGATGACCCCCCACACACATACTGGCAGCTTCCCCTCCCAAAAGAAATCAGATTGTGGCCAACCCCCAACTCTCCTGGTGGGAGGAGGAGGTGGATCAGTCAGATGGGAGGGAGGGAGACCCCACAGGAATGTCAACTGAGTGCCCCACATGAAAACTGGGGAACAGGAATGTAGGGAGAGACCCCGAGTGGCAGAATTATTGGTCCATCACAGCACACTAAACTCCAAGACATTTACACACCAGCTGGGGGGAGGGAGAGGAGGATACAAGAGGCTTGGAAAATGGGGGTAGGAGAGGCAAGCTGGACTAGAGGGAGGTGGCAATTCTAAAAACCAGAACAGTCTGGTTCCCCAAAAGCCCAGGCTCCCCTCCACCTACAAGTAATGTCGTGCAAATTAAACTGTGATACGAGGATCAATAGGAACTCCTCAATAAAAAGAAACACAGGTTCAGAGTGACAGAACTAAAATTAAAAATTTTTGTAAAAGGATGTCAGTATGCAAATGTATGCTAATTAACACGCTGGAAGCTCCCAAACCTTGGGAATCTTAGGACCAAGTAGGGCCAGTCTCAGTGCCTCCCAATGGATACAAAGATGCACCTAACGAGGCCTGGACGGGTACTTTTAGTTTGGGGGGGTTGCATGGAGGGGAGGCATAGGGCATCAGTTAAGGAAAGAGAGGAGAGGGACTATTGCATAGCAGATGCAAATGAAGGGACTTCGGGCTGGTCAGGAAGAGGGGGCAGAGGGAAGGAGGGAGGGGAGAGGAGATGAGAGGAACCTCAGGAAGGGGTGTTAAGGACAACCGGAAAATCTTCTAGTAATAAAACTACAAACAGACCAAATATATATAATATTATATATGTATAAATAACAGCTGGCTATTTACAGGGGGGCACACACACAGACACACACACACACACACGGATCCAGGGGAGGGGGTTGAAAGATATGGCTGAGAGGTGGAGGAACGGCTGGGGGTGGGGGAGAGGCCCTTCTCTAGGCAGGGCTGACTCCTCAGGGATTTAAGTGCTGAAGTAAACTGTGGAGAGAGGGTAAGAGAACGAGAAAGAGGGAGGGGGAGAGAAAGAGAAAAAAAGCAGTGTATCAGGCCTGGCCCTATTCCAATCCTCCCCACTCCCCAGTTGGCTGATATCTCTTCCTCTCTCCTGGCCTCAGTTTCTCCATTTGTTAAACAAAGGGGCTGGACAGATGGGTTCCTTCACCCTCTTAGTAAAATCACAAGAGCTCAAATAATGGGTAATTGGCTTCCTGGTCCTATCTCAAGCCCCTGGTCCTTTTCTCTCATGTTCTCCGCAATACCAGGATTCCCAGACTGGGATCTTCTGCCTAAAGGGCCTTCAATGGAACACAGGGACCCACTAGGTTTCCTGTTTCCAAAATCTTAACAGATGAATCAGAGCTGCCATTAGCAGCTATATGTGTCTTGTTAAAAGTAAACACTAGGTTAAGGACCTTCACAACCTACAACTCATGGGAAAAACCTCTCCAGAGAAAGGGCCCTGGTCACTCCTACCCCCACTCACCGATGATGATGATGAGGATGATGGCGCAGATCACTCCCAAGATTATCATCATCTGTGAGAAAAAGGTCAGTAAGACAAACCATGCCATCTCCACATACCCCGCAGGGTTCCTCCCTTCTGCTACCCTTACCTTGAGGTTTTTCCACCAGTATTTGCGCTTAAGCTTGGCTGCACTTGTTTCAAACTGGGAAGCCCCCGCCTGGAGTGCGTCGGCGCGGTCATCCAGCTCTGAGAGCTTCTGGTCCCTCTCCAGGACCTTATCCACATTCACCCTCATAATGTCCACCACCTGGGGGAGGGGTCATGAGGCGGGGTATGTGCTAAGGCCCACCCCAAAGAAGCACTTCTCCAACATGTGCCCATCAGGCCACATACAGAACATATACCCTGACACTGCCAGGCTAACATGCCAAGGACATACACAGAGCATGCTTAGCACACCTGCGGACATGCAAAGAGCACACAGCAGGGGCATGCCGGTAGCCAGATATCTGAGATATCACAGCAACACCCTCTAGCCTCAGGCGACCTGTCCATCACCAGTGCACACCTGCCTGGGCTGGCACCCGGGCTAGCACAGCTGATTTAACATCCCAGAGCTCTACTAAGCTCGCGCTCCAGATGGACAGGGAGGGCAGGGCATGTCTTTCACCCCAAATCCACAGGCGTGAACTGTCATCACACCCAACCAGACTGGGCCCCATCCTTGTCCACCAGCCCCAAGGTCCTCCCCTAAGCTTGGACAATCCCCACTCACCTCATCCACCTGGGCCTGGGTCTGCTGCAGTCTCCTGTTACTGGTGAGGTTTGGAGGGGGCGCAGGAGGGCCACCCTCCCCAGCCGGGGCGGCAGGGGGGGCGGTGGCAGCAGTAGCCGACCTGAGGAGCAGGAACTGATTAAGGTCCTGGGCCTGAGCCTCCGGCCCCCGCGGCCAGGGCTCCGCCCATCCACCTGTCCATCCTTTCTCCCTCCAGTCCTGGTCGGGAAGGTGACGCGAAGGGAGCCCTGGTCACCCTCTGGTCCCGCTTGCCGATGAGCTGCGTGACCTTGAGCGAGGCCCCCTTCCCCCTATGGGCCTCAGTTTCCCCGCTTGCCAAATGAGAACGGCCTCACAGATGTGGTCTAGGGTTCACCCGCACGGACGGGCGGCCTTGGTGACGGGGCGGGGCGGGCGGACGGACACTGGGTCCGCTCTTCTTCTTCCTGCGACCATCGTCCCCGACGGCTGGCCCGGAACGCGGGGCTCCCCGGCCAGGCACGCGCAGTCCCGGGCGCCAGCTGGACCCTGGCGCGGGGGATGCGAGGGGCAAGGGCGGGACTCCAAGACCTCCCCGCAGCCCGTTCCCAAGAGCGGTGGCCGGCGTGGGGCTGCGAGATGAGGTCAACGGGCGGCCGACTCACATGGCCGGGGCAGCAGGCGGAGGACTTGGCAGCGGCAGTGATGGCGGTGGCGGTGGCGGTGGCGGTAGCGGCGGCGGCTTGCGCTGGCTCCGACTGGCGTTGGCTACCCGGGACGGGAAGATGGCGGCCGCACGTCACCCGCATCCGGGCTCTGCGGGCGGGGGCGGGGCGCGGCGGGCGACGCGGCGGGCGCGGGGCACGGGGCGCGCGAGCGGGGCGGGGCGCGGCGCCGGCTGCCTGCCGAGAGCCTCCGGCGTAGTGCCGGCCTCGTCCCGGGAGACCCCCAAGGCTGACTACTGGGACGCCCCCAAACCCACTGCCGCCGCGCCCTCTGTGACCACAGCAGGTCCCAGCCACCCCAAGCCTTCTGTCACCTCCCCCTTAGGGCACACCACAGCTGAGGCTCGCACCTCACCCCAAACCACACCCTCCCCCATCAGTAAACCCAACAAACTAGTCCACAACCTCTACAGCCCAAATGCTCGCCCTGATCCCCACCATCTGGTGACCCTCCTTGGCATGTGGAATGGACTAGGGATGGGAAATGAGAAGGATCCAGGGCAGGTCCTCTGGAGTGTGGACGGCTGGGACCCCCGGGTGGATTGGAGTGGTGGGAACTGTCCTCACTCCTCACCTGCAAGGTGATATCACAAGGGAATACCTAGGAAGGATGAGAGGCACAGCACATCCCCATCTCCTCCATCCCTGTTCCTTGGCTCTGATTAAGTCCCAAGGATGCTACCAGCTGTGAAAGCTTCCTGTCCTCACAGGTCAGACCAAGGGTTCTTGGTGGGCAAGCTGAACAGGCTGGGGACGGGGACACAGGCTGCCAGCGGAGGTACTTCACATACCTCCCTGGCACATAGGATAGAGTTCAACCTTTGAACTCAGGTGCTGGGCCAGAGCCAAAAGAATACACTAGACAAGGACAGCACCTGCAGTTCTTAGGTTATAGGCGCCATTTCACATACCAGTTAGCCTCACAGGTGTGACCTTAGACAGTTTCCATCTTCTCCCAAATTTAGTACATATGTAGGTACTAAATATGTGTTTGTTAAATGGCATGATCTAGCTGGGCATGGTGGCAACACGCTTGTGGTCCCAGCACAAGGGAGGCTGACCCAGGAGGATTATCACAAGTTCCAGGCCAGCCTGGGCTACATAGTAAGGCCTTGTCTTAATAAAACTAAAATATAATAATAATAGGTGGTTCGATTTGGATGACAGAGTACAGTAGTAAATTGTCCTAGGCCTGGTTTATCTCTGACTGTTCTCCATTTAGGTGCCTTAAGAGGACCCAGCCACAGAACACAGTCCCACCCAGCTTCTCAGACAAGACGGGACTAGTGAAATATCAGGTGGAGGGGGGTGAAAGAGGCATAGGAGGGCTCACTACATCCTCAAAAGTGAAGAGGGGAGGCTAATTTCTGAGACAGGCAGGAGCTGGCTTCTCGGCTCCCCCACTCAGGCTCCCAGGGCCTTAGGGTGTGAGATCCTCCTCCACTGCAGTGCCCCACCCCCTTCGGCATCCCAGAGATGGCTCTGTCACCAGAGGTGTCATTTCCCAGCTGTCTGGGGGAGGTGAGTGAGCAGGGAGTGTATGCCGGGTGTGGGGAATTCAGTCTGATCTAAGATAAAATGCTCTCAGCTGCCTCCCCCTCCTAGAAGCAGCCCGCCCTGGTCCTCTTGTGCTGACACAGACTTCTGGGCTGGCTGGCCTGTGTGAAAAGGAAGAGCAGCTTCCATTGGCGTCTTGGATCATGTTATGGGAAACTGCTACTGCTTTTTGGTTTGGAAACCACTCTACTTTCTAGTCAGAGAATAAAGATGCCAAATCCAGGCTTGAAAGTTCAAAAGAAAGCATCGTGTCTCCATATAAGATAGCAAGGAGGGAAGGAGGTAACAGGAACAGAGTCCCCCACACACACCTGCCCCAACACTCAGTTACACGGAATGTGGGAGAGACTGAGCCCCAGATACACTTGGAGAGCCCAGGCCTTTAGGGGTGCCTGGGAAAGCTGGCACATTGCTTTTGTCGATGAATGCTGGGGACAGCCACAGCACAGTAGAAACGAAGGCATAGAGGAGCCGTGGAGGTGGGGACCCTGGAACATCCGGGTCAAAGAGGCCTCTCTCTGAGAAGCAGCCCCTCACATCCCACCTGGCTGCCTCTCTGAGGTACAGCCCCTCACAGCCCACCTGGCCACGGAGCTAAGAAACTCCAAATTTAGATCAGTGTTGGAGGCGGGAGAAGGGGTGAGGTGTGACAACCAAGAGTTCACCTGGCAATGAGTAAGAGAATGTTTTCTGAAAGCAGATAGAATATGGATCCAAAATATAGGGGGAGCTGAACTGAAGAAAAGTACTGCATTGGTGTAACCGGGACAGTGGTATTAACTGCTTTGGGAATGGAATAGAGGCTGAACCAAGGCCTGAGGTTCATTCCCCAAAGGCACCTTTGGGATTCCGAGTCAGGCGACTGGAGAAGGCTGACTTTGTTTTCCCCTCTCCAGACAACTGCTGGTTGAGAAGTTAGAATGGAAGGAGGCTAGGTCATTCCCCAGCTGACTCATGGGCTTGCTCCATCTTCAGGAGTCTAACCTGACTGAACTAGTAATTAATTTCAAGGACCTTTTGTGTCTCTCACTGCAGGTTGTAAAGACTTTCTAATTACTAGGATCAGACTAATTGTGCCCATATGGGGGCTGGGAAGTAAAGTCCACAACTAGCTAAATCACCTGTTCAAATCTTGTGACTTCTGAGGAGCCCTGTCATTGAGAAGGCTCCCTGGGCTGCAAGTCAGGCTTGGGGCTGCACAAGGGGGAAATGTCAAGGACCTTGGGTGAATCAAACATTTTACCTGGATTGCCTGGAGTGCTCACTTCCTCCTTTTCTTTGTTTAATGTATGTGAGGGGCGTCTTTCATTTTTGGAGACTTTCCTCTAATGTCTGCTAGTTCTTAGCTTTCTACTCATATTACTAAAGAGCCACCCAAGGAAGGAAAGGGTGTGTGTACGTGTGCCCACGTGCGGGGAAATACTCATTTTCTTTTGGCTTTTCAATGGGAAAGTGAAAGGCATTTCTTAGAGCCCAGGCATCTGTTTAGCTAGAAGTCTCTTTTGTTTGTTTGCTTTTGCAAGTGCTTTTTTGTTTGTTTGGGATTTTGCTTTGTTTTTGTTTTTTGTGGTAGTGGGTATTGATTGAACTCAGGACTTCGCTTTTGCCAGGCAGGTGAAGCATCCCTACCCTACATCCCCAGCCATCTTGGCTCTGTTTATGTCCCTTCTTCCCTTCTCATCTCCTTCCCTCCATCTCTTGGTCACAAAATCTTTTTGTACTACAATACAACATACCTACAGTGATGTCTTTTTAATCTCTTTAATCTCCCTGTACACGTACCAAACCAGTGCCTGGACAGGGCAGGAAAAAGTATAACTCATGATGGTAAATGATTGTCTCAGAAGTATTTTAAAAGATGACAACCAAAAATGATCTTAAAAAAAAAAAAAACAACCGGGAATGTAGTTCAGTGGCATGGCATCTGCCTAATGGATGAAGGCTTGGCTTTGACCAGAACTAGAAAAGAAATTTTAAAAATTAAAACTGGCTCTAAAACACAAAAGGGAACCTAGCAGCCAGATGGATTATTACTGGTGGGCTCTCAGTCACCTGTCTGGGAGAGACGGACTTGGCAGGACCTGCATGCCCAGTGTTCCGGGAGGACAGCCCTGCTGGAACCGGTGAAGATTTGATCACTTGCTGTGAGTTTGGACAGGGACTCAGCTGACATCACTGTGGGAGAGCACTAGTGTGGGCAGTGATGTGCCACACCCCAGAGCGCTGGTGCACGCAGGTGAGACGGGCAGGGTCAGTCTTCTAGAGAGGCCCCCGGCCCTAAACCTCTCTCTCCAGTCACCATTCACTGGATTTTCACTGGGCTTAGAGCGAGCTCATCTGCTGGGAGGAAGAAATCCCCCTCCAAACAGCACAACTGTCAAGGATCCACACTTTCTTTGTGTACTTCCACATTGTGCGCCGCACCAGAATCTGGCATGTAGGACATGCTGCATAAACACATGTTGAGCTGAGTCAGCCGATTCGGCCTGGCAGCCAGGAAACTTGGGGTTCTACTTCCAGTTCTACCACTCTACATGGAGCTTCCTCCTCGGGGTTCATTTCCCTATGTGTTATGTGTTAAGTAAGAGCTTTTTCATTCTACAAAGCCAGGCATTGTGCTGGCTTGAGAAGCTACAATAATATGTTGGAAAAGAGATCGTTAAAACACTGTGTCCTTGTGTGGCAAACTTAAGATCAAGACACTTGTCCACCACAGTCAGACAGATTTAAACAGAAAGGAGACTCCGATGCCTTCCATAACTGGAAGGGCAAGTAGCAAGAAAGCCAATGAAGCTCCTCGGTGCTCTTGCCTCTGCCTCAGCTTCGTTTCAGGACATGCAAGATATGCAGCTGCAAGCTCACCCATAATAAAAATAGAGTTTGTATATTTTTAGAGTTTATGCCAAATTTCAAAAGAACATATAAACTAATCACAGTGGCACAGACCTATAATTCTAGCTAACTATGAGGCTGAGGCAGGACCAGGCTGGGCAAGTTAGCAAGGCCCTGGGTGCGAGCCCTGGGTAGGGCTCTAGTTCTAAAGAGAAGTTGGTCCCTGTATCCCAGCCACTCTCTTTTTCCTTACAGCATCTGATTCTCCCAGTTGCCTGTGTTCCCTTCCAGAAATATTCTTCACATGTACAGTCATGTTTATAATTTTCCACTTTTTTTTAAAAAGTACTAGAGATTTGACCCAGGAAGCAAGAAACTATATCCCAGCCCCTTTTTTCTTTTGACACAAGTCTTGCTAATTTGCCCAAGTTGACCTTAGACTTGTGACCCTCCTAAATCAGTCTACAGAGTAGCTGGGATGACAGGCATGTACCACCTCACCTTGCTAGTTTTCCATTTTTTTTACACTGATATAAGCACACTATATACACTGTTCTGCACCTTGCTTTACCATCTAACATACTATGGGAATGTCCCATTACCATGTGCAGAATCCACTTTTTTCTTATTGCCTACTATTCTATCCAGTGTATGATTGCATCATAATTAAGCAATTATGGCTGTCAGGACCTGTTTGACAAGACAACGGGGTTGCAAAGCCAAGGGGTTAGGATCGAGAAATAAGAAAGACACAAGATAGAAAAGTTAGGGATAGGGAGGACTCTACTCAATATTGAACGAGTGTCACGTCTATTTTTTAGCCTCTTTTTATATATCCTTTAGGCAGTGTTTATGTGTTGGTTAGTTTTGTTTATGTGGACAGAAGTAAAAGCAGAATCAATGTGGTTACATACAATAGTCAATATATCATTCTTTAATCATTTTAAAGTTATTTTTAGCTCTCTATTATCTATTTAATGAATAGCTGTTTTTCTGACTTGTCTACTTTAAGGTTAAAAGAACAGGTGGCTATCTCTGTGTATGTCTGTTTTTAAGGTCACAATATAGAGACTGTTTTGAGTTTTTGTTTTGTTTTGTTTTGTTTTTTTGTAGAAAGCAGCAGTTATTTTGAGGGAGCTGAACAGTACTGGGTTCTGATCCAGAAACCAGTTCAACCCTTTCTCTTCCTCACAGGCACTGGGCAGAATTCGTCTAGGCGCAGACCTCTTGAGTTATCAGGGCAGCGCCGGGAGCAGACTTTTAGGCCTGTTAACAGTGAGAGGAGAAGACAGCCATGGCATTGTTGGAGACGGCTCCCAACATATGGCCAGGGATTTAGCTCAGCAGCCCAGCACTTGCCTGGCAAGTACAGTGTCCTGAGTTTGATCCCTGGCACCAAAAATACCTCCAAAAAACTCAGAAACCTCATCATTAACCAATTCTCTGTAGATAGTTGTGTAGATAGTTTCTGGCCTTTTGCCAAAATAAACAAAGCTGCAAATAATAATTTACACATTCTGACTTAAACTATATGGAAATACAAAGAGTTAATGCCTAGATATGAATATCCTAGATCCAAGGATATAGATATCTGTTATTTTGGTCGATATGATTTTTTGGGTATGTAACCAATTTTGGATTTTTGCTTGTTTGTAGTATTAGAGTTGAACTCTTTGACCTGAGCTGTATCCACAGCCCTTTTTGTCTATTCTTTGTTTGTTTATTGATTTTAACAGGACCTTGCTAAGTAACTAAGTTGCTCAGGTTGAAATCATGCTTCCAGTCCTCCTGCCTCCGCTTCCCAGACTATATCATCATGCTTAGCTGTACTACTACTAGATTTTACTTCACCAATAATCAGGGGAGGCCATTTCACCCCCATCTTCTCCCATAGTGCAGAAATTTTGCTCATTACAAATACATTCAGTTCAGAAAGATTTCCATTTTTCCTAGGTGAATGGGGTTAGGCATCTTTTCACGTTTTCAGGTCTTTATTTCCTTCTTTGTGAGATATGTGTAGAAATTTCTGTATGTTTTTATTGGATTGTTGGTATTTTCTTCCAGATTTCTGAGATTGTATGTGTCAAATTGGCTCTTGCTCTACAAAATGAATTACAAGTTATTATTTATCAATTTTTTTTAAACTATGCATAGTTTTATTTATTTATTGGCACTGGGGATTGAGCCCAGGGCCTTGTGCAGTTTAACTCTGTGGTCTACCATTGAGCTACCAACCTTACTTTTTTTTTTTTGAGACAGGGTCTCTGCCTCCCAGGTGCTGGGATTACAGACATAAGCCACCACTTCTGGCACTGTGGTATGTAGTACTGATTGCTAGTAGGTATGAGTCACTATGCCCTGCGTTGCTATATGTGGTTACCAGGGATCAAACTCCAGCCCTTGGGGCCGGGGATATAGCTCAGTGGTTCCGGCGCCTGTCTTGCAAGCGCAAGGACCTGGGTTTGATCCCCGGCAACCACATAACAATACTGGGCATGGAGACTCATGCCCAGCAGCAATCAGTACCACATACCACAGTGCTGGGCGTGGTGGCTCACGCCTGTAATCCCAGCACTCAGGAGGCAGAGGCAGGAGGATTGCTGTGATGTAAGTTTGAAGCTGAGCTCAGGGCCAGCCTGAACCACAAAGCGAGACCCTGTTTCAAAAACAAAACAAGACAAAACAAAACAAACTCCAGCCCTTGTACTTACAAGGCAGATGATGGAACCACTGAGCTAAATCCCCACCTCCCCAAACCTACATTTTTAATAAACATTTAAAATGTGTCATAGTTTCTGTGTTTTGTCATCATACTTATAAATATTTTTCTTGCCCTAAGTTTATTTTTTAAAATTTTCAAGAGAGGAGGAGAGAAGAAAGGAACACAAGAAGAATTAGGATGTAGCCCAACATAGTGGTGTGTACCTGTAATCCTAGGACTCAGGAGGCTGAGGCAGGAGGATTGCCCCAGGTGCAAGCCCAATTTGGACTACATAGTGAGTTTAAGGCCAGGCTGGACTATGCAGTGAGTTCCTGTCTCAAAAAAAACCCTAAAACAAAAACAAAAACCAAAAAAAGAGTTAGGATGTATCTGTACAAAGAGTAATTCCCCATGATGAATGTAATAATGCACTGAAAGCATGTCTAAAAAATTTTTAAAAGCAAATAAAATTCCCTACGGGTTATGTGGTACTATTACCTCGCTGCACAATCTCAATCTAATCATGAGACAAATCCAAACCGAGGGGCATTCTGAAAAAAAAAAACACACCTCCATACTAACTTTATATTGTTTTGTTTATATTCTGTCTTTGATTTTGTGAGAGTTTTATGTTTTTGTTTTTTGAAACAGGGTCTGGCTTTGTAGTTCAGGCTGGTCCTGAGCTCAGCCTTGAATTCACAGCAATCCTCCTGCATCTGCCTCCTCCTGAATGCTGGGATTACAGGTGTGAGCCACCACACCTGGCATTGTGGTGTACAGTACTGGTTGCTGATGGGCATGAGTCACCATATCCTGCATTGTTGTATATGGCTACCAGATAAACTCAGTACCTTGTGCTTGCTAGACAGGTGCCAGAACCACTGAGCTAAATCTCCAGCCCTTGGTTTTGGTTTTTGAGAGCCTATGTAGCCCAGGTTGGCCTTGAACTCACTGTGATCCTCTTGCCTCAGCCTCCCAAGGGCTAGGATTATAGGCTTCCACCACCACACAACAATTTATATTTTTATTTTTAACTGACACAGGGTCTGGTTTGACATCTCAAGACATGTACACAATGTATAATAAACAGATCAGGGTAACTGGCATAACTATCAGATATCTACTGTTGATGGTAGAAATCCTCTTTAGTAGCTATTTTGGAAAAGCTGATGCATTGCTGTCAACCATATTTACCAAGTATGCTAGGGAACATCCCTTTGTATCCCCTTTACTCATTGGCCAGCCTCTCTTCATCCCCTTCCTCTACAGGATCTGCTTCCTTCTGAAGCCCGGTAACATCCCATTTATGTATAAGCCACATTCTATTGACCTGTGTACCCATAAAGAACATGTGGTTTGCTTTCCCTGTTGGCTTTTATGACTAATACTGCTATTGACATGCATGTACAAATATCTATTGGAGTGCTTCCTTTCAGTTATTTTGGGCAAATATTCAGAAGTTCCTCGCTTATGTTTATTTATTCCTTTTTCATCCCCTGGTACGGGGAACTGAACTCAGAACTTTGTGCTTGCCAGGCAGGTGTGGTGCTGCTGAGCTATAGTCCTGGCCTTCTCTGCTTACTTTTAAGTGATATCCTTCTCATCCACCAGATTCTCTATTTTTAGTCCTATTTCTGGACTTTGTTATTTCCCACTGGCCTCTATAATCATGCAGCTGCACCGTCATTTTAACCATTTGAGGTTACAGTAGGATTTCTCTCTCAGAAGTCCCATTTTACTGAGGTTGATGCCCGAACCAGTCAGTGTGGGGGTGGCAAATGGATTCTCCTGCAGCCCTGGGCTAGGAAGGCACCTTGGAAGCAGAGAGGCTGATGAGATGGAGGGAGTGCCTGCTGAACCCAGGGTGAATGGGGTTACAGGGAAGGGTGTCCCCAGTGAAAGGGGGTGCCATTAGTTCGAAAAACGATGGATGCTAAACAGGCAAAAACAACGCACTGCCACCGTGTTGAGAGAGTCCGTGGATCCAAGTCAGCCAGGGAGAAGGCACTGAGCTGTCACCAGGTGTCAGAAGGCTGCTGTTCTCTCCACTAGCACCTCCATCAGCTCAGTTAATACTCTCATTTATCCGGCGAGATGCTGCTGTGAACTAACGGGAGCTCACTGTACCCCTCCCTACTGCTTGGTAAAAAGATATATCGAAGAGTCAGGTCTGGCGGCACAGGCCTGGCTGAAACAAGAAGTGTAAGTGTGAGCCCAGTGGAGGCAGTTTAGCACCTTAGTAAGACCCTATCTCAAAATCAAAATTAAAAGGACTGA
The DNA here is from genome assembly GCA_004026965.1 of Petromus typicus. Classification (NCBI taxonomy): domain Eukaryota; kingdom Metazoa; phylum Chordata; class Mammalia; order Rodentia; family Petromuridae; genus Petromus; species Petromus typicus. Next base: position 32,451 of record PVIR01002164.1, read on the forward strand.
GGAAGGAGGGGATCCAAGTGTGGAGGCCCTGGCTTCAATCCCCAGTATCCTCATTAAGTGTAAGAGAAAGCGCCACTCACATACATACAGGTATCTGTTTTCATTTATTTATTTTTTTGAGGCAGTGTCTTGTTTTTGTGGTTCAGGCTGGCCCTGAGCTTACTATGTAGCCTAGGCAAGCCTCGAACTCAGAAATCCTCCTGCCTCTGCCTCTTGAGTGCTGGGATTATAGGTGTGAGCAACCATGCCTAGCACTGTGGTATGTGGTACTTATTGCTGGTGAGCGTGAGTCTCTGTGCCCAGCACTGTTGTATGTGATTACTGATCCAACCCCAGCCCTTGTGTTTACAAGGCAGGTGCCAGAACCACGGAGCTAAATCCCCAGCCCTTTTTTCATTTATTTTTGTTTGTTTGGGGTTATTGGGAATTGAACCCAGGGCTTTTCACACTAAGCTACCTCCCTGGCCCCTTTTTCTAATGTTTTACTTTGGGACAGAGTCACTAAATTGCCCAGACTGGTTTTGAAATTTTAATCCTCCTGCCTCAGCATCCCAGGGTACCGTATTACAGGTATACACCACAACTGCAGGCAATACACAAGCATTTTTAACAGAAAATTAGTGGGCTGGGGATTTAGCTCAAGTAGTATCACACCTACTTTAGAAGCATAAGGCCCTGAGTTCAGTCCCTGGTATGGGAGTGTGGGGATTAACAAACAAGTTGAATACAGATGACAGCCCTGAACTGAGAAGGTAAAAGTCACCAGGGCAGATCCAGACCCTTAGGAGGCAGGCTTGTAAGCCTGGCAGCTTGTGATAGAGGGAGTCTGAAATATTACAGCCAGGCTGGGGCTGTAGTTCAGTGGCACTACACACTCGTGCTGGAAGCGCAAGGTCCTGAATTTGACACCCAGTACTACAAAAGGAAAAGAAACAACAACAAAACAAACAAACAAACAAAAAAACATTATAGCTAGTCCTCATATCTAGAATGTCACAAATTCCACAATGAAATGAAAACCTCTTTGATGTTAAATGGCAAAGCCTCTGGTGTTGACCAAGACAGATAGCTAGGTGTCTGTGCCAACTACTTGTAGATAGTGGATGAGGAAACTGAGGCAGAGAGAAACTGTCCCATTTGCCAAGATGAAGCCAAGAAGGGAAAGAACTGCTGTGGGAACCTAACAGGGTATCTGGCTCCAAAATTTGCTCCATAATCATACAGCAGAGATTTGGAAACCAGTGGCATTTTAGGTGGTGTTGGTGGACTGGAGATGTGGCTCAGTGCTAGAGCGACTGCCTAGTGTGTGGATGCTTGAGGTTCCATCCTCAGCACAGAAACAGACAAAAGATCAAGTCAAAGCTGAGAGTGATGGCACACATCTGTAACCTCAGCATTCTAGAGGCTGAGGCAGGGGGATCAACACCAGTTCAAGGTCAGCCTAAACTGGCTTTTGAGACCGTGTCTCAAATTGAAAAGAAATTAAGTCAGAAAAGGAGGTCATCAACAAGCACAGGAGAATGATCAGTGTAGTACTAGGTACTTAGGGATTGACACATACTTTATTTAAACAAATAAATATTTGCTGAATGAATATGAGAAGCAGCCAGAACAGTAGAAAGCAACCACTGCTCCCAAAGCAAAGGAAGAAAAATCTCAAAAGAGGGGAATTGGGCTGTGAGAATGACTCGGTGTACACAGCTTACTTAGCATACCTCAGGCACTGGGTTCAATCTCTAGTACCGGGGAAAAGAAGAAATAAAGAGGCTGTCTGACTTATTTTTCATGGCTGAGACAAAATACTCAAAACTCACAAGTTAAATGAGAAGAGGTTTATTTTAACTCATGGTTCTACTGGTTTCAGTCCATAGCTGTCTGGCTCCAAGGCAGGGCGGCATCCAGAGGAGACAGTCCATAGAGTCCAGGCAGGGTAGGCAGAAAGCAGCCGGCCTGCCCTCTTTCTTTCTTTTTTTTTTTTTTTTTTTTGAGACAGGGTCTTGCTTTGTAGTTCAGGCTGACCCTGAGCTCAGCCTCAAACTCACATCACAGCAATCCTCCCACCTCTGTCTCCATGTCCAGTATTGTATGTGGTTACGAAGGATCGAACCTGCATCCTTGCACTTGCAAGACAGGCGCTGGAACCACTGAGCTAAATCCCGGCCTGCCCTGTTTCTGACCCTGTGTATTCCATCTAGCTACAAGCCCATTGGTCCCATTGGTCCCTTTGTATTCCATCCAGCTACACCCAGCATGGGGCTTCCCCAGTACCTCAGCCACCCAGCACTATGCTGACCCATTTAGGGACTAATCTCCAGATATCTCACACCCTTAATCCTCCTTCACACACTTTAGCCCACCACCTCTGAAAAGCCCCACTTGTGAGCACGAAGCTTTGGGGAGACCTCTAGAAACAATCATAACAGAAAGGGGTTGGACAGCGTGCTTAATGCTGAAAAAGGTCAAGGTGAATTCCAAAATCCAGTGGCTCTGGATTTCGGAACTAGGAACTAGAAGGCCCTTAGTGCATAGTAGTTTCTTGGGAAGGCAGAGCAGGCATGCGTTGGTAAATATTTTAACAACCACCTCTTCCCCCAAAAGAAAGACATCTATACAGAAATACAGATATAGGTACAGATATGAAATCCAACTTTTATAAGTATTATTAGACAAAATTTATAATAAATTTTATAACATTCTTTTTCCCCCACACTGGAAGATTGAACCCAGTAGTGCTCTACCAATAAGTGATATATCCAGCCCTTACTGACTGCTTGATTGTTGAGATAGGACCTCCCTAAATTGCCCAGGTAGAATTCAAGCAGGAATTCTGCCTCAGTCTCCGTAAGTGTTGAATTACAGAAGTCCACCACCATGCTCTGCTCAAGGTACAGAGTATTCTAACAGGAATACCGGCTATATTTTACTTATCAGAATGAGCAAGACAAAAAAGAAATTTTGAAGGAACAAGTTGAAACTTTACTGGTTTCTCGGCGACTGAGTGACTTCTTTGTTGAATCTTGAAACCAAGAATAGTTTTCAAATCCTGAGAAAAGTTACTTAGATTGTGTTACTCACAATGCAACAGTGAACTGGCACAATACATTTCCCCCCAGTACTGGGGCTTGAGTGCAAGGCCTTCTCACTGAGCTATTTCATATTTTTTATTTTGAGTTACAGTCTTGCTAAGTTTTCCAGGTTGGGCTCAAATTTGTGCCTCAACTACACAATTTTAGTATATGTGCTGCTGAGGTGAGCACTGCTTCAAGTATACATTTCTTTTTAGGTTTTTTTTTTTTTTTTTGAGACAGGCTCTCGCTTTGTGGTTCAGGCTGGCCCTGAGTGCAGCCTCCAACTCACATCACAGCAATCCTCCTGCCTCTGCCTCCCGAGTGCTGGGATTACAGGCGTGACCCAGCCATTTGCGCTTGAAAAACAGGCGCGGGAACCACTGAGCTATATCCCCGGCCCCAAGTATACATTTCTACCATTAAGCTGCACTTCCAGTGTAAATATAACTTAATTGTAAGTTTACATCACTTAATTTTTTTTTTTTTTTTTTGAGACAGGGTCTCGCTTTGTGGTTCAGGCTGGCCCTGAGTGCAGCCTCAAACTCACATCACAGCAATCCTCCTGCCTCTGCCTCCTGAGTGTTGGGATTACAGGCGTGAGCCACCATGCCGGGCACTGTGGTAATGTGGTGCTGATTGCTGCTGGGCATGAGTCTCCACGTCCTGTACTGTTGTATGTGGTTACCGGGGGATGGAACCTGGGTCACTTGTGCTTGCAAGACAGGGGCCAGAACCACTGAGTTAAATCCCCCGCCCATCATTTAATTTTTTGAAACCATCTAAATTGCCCAGGTTAGCCTTGAACTAGTGATCCTCCTCCCCCAGTTTCTCCATTAGCTGGGATTATAGGGTGTGACCGGCAATTAATTATGCAATATTAGGATTTGAATCCAAGACCTTCTCACTGAGCTACATCCCAGCTTTTTTCTTTTCTCTCCCTCCCTCCCTCCCTTTCTTCCTTCCTCCCCACCCCCCTTTCTCTCTCTCTTCCTCTCCCTCTTCCCCCTCTTTCTCTTCAGAGTCTCACTAGGTCCGTACATTTCCTGGGCTGTGATTGAACTTGCTATCCTTCTGCCCCAGTCTCCCAGAGTGCTGGCATTACAGACCTGTATCACCACACCCAGCTTTTATTTATTAGACAAGGTTTTGATATGTAGCGATGTAGTTTAAATTGGTCCTTAACTTACTATGTGGCCCTGGCTGGTCTCAAAGTTGCAGTTATCCTCCTGCCTCAGCTTCCCAAGAGCCAGAATTATAAGTACGGAACACCATGCCTGGCTTATTTGTTCAACAACCAGCCTATAAAGTTCTTAGAAAAGCCAGCTTTCCCCAGTCAGTAGGAGCATTCCCCTGGGTGGGGGCAAATGGCAGCTTGCAATAGCAAATCTTCCCTATCAAGGAATTAACTGCTGCCTGCCCACACTGGGCTCTCCCCTAGTGTACTAACTCTGGGACCTCAAACTGCTCTTTTGGAAACAACACTCCTCTCACTCATCTTGGCAAATCACTCCTTGCCACCTTTAAGTAGCTTATAGCATTTACCCCAATTTACACAATTCAATTATTCTGGTGTACTGAAAATTGTTTCTTTTCCATTTCTGTCCAAAGATCTGTAATGAGCACAGCTCAGTGAGAGTCATAACCAGACCTATTTATTCCCTCAGTACGTTTTAGAACGGCCTGTATAGTAAAGGCACAGTAAGTACTCCCTGAATGATGCTAAGTCGTCAGAAAATATCTCAGTTGCTTTTTGCTAGTGAAAAGGCCATTGAAATGGCAACTCCACGACAACTACAGTACCAGGAACCTTTGGAACATACACTGATTTTGAGAATATTCATCTAATGTTATGACACAAGACAACTCGTGTATGTGTTTTAGTATCTTCTAAATATGGGGTGTTCTTCACAGACTGAAATGGGCAGTTCTACCAAGTTGGGAATAGTGCCACTCAGCAGAAGAAAAGGCCCCTCCCTCCTTGTCATGAGATGAAAAACTTGACAATGAACCACTTAAGGTTAACATTGACACAACAACCTGTCAAACGTAACCCCTTCATTTTCACATACAACAAGAAGTGTGTTTTTCAAACAGTTAAAAAAAAAAAAAAACAGATTTACTACCACCTTCACCAGGTTTCACCACACACACACACACAGAAAGCCGCTTCTTACTGCTTACGGAAAAAAAAAAAAAAAAAAACAGTATAAAAAAACTTCTTTTCACAGACACATACAGAAAAAAACAACACGATCGTCAGGGAAGAATCAGATAGGAGTAATCAGGGTGTTGCAAGTCCTGATCACGCAGAGACGTTAATCACGAATCATGCGTTCTCCAATCATCATGTTCTATCTGCCCTCCAAAAAAGGAGGAACAGGTAAGGATTATCCCACCTGACGATAAGTGAGGAACGCTGTCGTTCCTTACTCTGCAGAAAAGATCCCACTACAAGATAGGGTGATTATATAATGGATTAGTCCGGACAACTCATATTTAGCGTTTTTCTATTTCTAATGCATCACTTATTCGGAAATCTTTTTAAAATTTATTTTCCATTCAGCTCGGAAAAATGGAGAAATCAGCTCCTTCCCAGAATGCCTCGCTCATGTCGTGCTCCGGGCAGCACTATTTACATATCCCCGCCCATTTCCTTCTGACCGGCCTCTACCGTAATAATCTAAATAGAGACTACAGTATTATTTTACAATTGGAGGAGCCACAAAACAGCCTTTCTTTTCTTCAGCTGTTTGGCCACCCTAATTATCTTATGAAAGTGTAAGGCTTGCTCTTACTGTAAAATATATTTTATTATAAAACACAGTAAAACGCAAACCCCAGATCCAAGAGATAACCACCCCAACATCACCACACTCTACCACAGGCAGTGTGTGGGGGGGTGTGGAGAGAAATGGGCAAGGACCAAAGTCTCTGCTTTCCCTTTTCCACTATGGTAAGCGGCCCCTGGCTCCTCCAGTCTTCACCCCTACCTTCTTGCCATGAAGATGATCAGAATGGTTTCTTTTTCAGCCCAAAGACAGCGATGAATAACGCCACTTCAGTCACAGCTGGGAGGGCACTGTGGGAGATGGGTGATGGGCTGAGCCTCTTCCAACATAAATACCCAAGTTTGCAGGCCAGAGGCCCCGATTCCAAAGTACAGGAAATGCGATGAGGATAGATCTGGCATCTCACACGGAGGGAAAAAAGGTAGGATGGGGAAAGCTTCAGATTGGGCTAAACATTCCCTCCCCATTCCCAGACAACGCACCTGCAGAAGACAAAAATGTACCAGTATGTGGTACACTCCCAACGCTCAAATATGAAGAAGGACAGGGCCACAGAAGCACTACAGTGAGCTCCGATGGCTTGGAAATACAGCAGAGTGAAGGAAAGTATTTGGATCCACCGATAATGATGGGCATGAAAAGATCAGTGGGAGGGTGGCCATTCGACTTGTCTTTTGCTCTCTCACCATACTGCAAGGGCCATAAAAAGCAGCAGGCCTGTCGTCTGAGTTTTAGGACAATCATGTGAGTGGAAGCCAGAGCTGAATTTGTCCAGATGGGACCCTCACCTCATACCCAGGGGCCATCCTGGGTCCTTCTGTTGAGGTAAGGTAGGTTCCTTACCTACCCCAGGCCACACAGGAATCTGGACAGAGACTTGATACACTCTGCTGGAATCATGCTTGGGTTCCCTGGTTCTCCTGGTCCCCAACCCACACTTCATAAGCCTTCTCTGATCTACATGCCTCACCACCTTGGTCTCTCCTGAGTTTTCATAATGCTTTTATATTATTACACACTCTTAAAAAATGATGTTTAACAGATTTACTTAGAGATGATGTGTTTCTCTGCTTGCTTCTCAAGGGAGAAGAAAGCTGTTTTGAAGATATCTGGATGTCTCCAGTGCCTACTGCTCAGCAAGGTTTAAATGTCTGTAGGCCCAGGATGTGGCTCAGTGGCGCTGCGCCTGCCTGGCAAGCGCAAGGTCCCGAGTTCGATCTCTGATTAAAAATAAAAGTCTGAAGACTAGGACAGAGATTTTGTGCCAGAAAGAACTAGTTAGGTGGTGGAAGGGAGTCATGATGGAAATAGGTGGTGTGGGAAAAGGTAAGCAGGCAAGAAGGATACAGATGAGACTCTGAGTGGTGTTGAACATGGAAACTCCTGCCAGGAAGCCGGCCAGCTCCACTGCAAAGAGGCCCAGGGTGACAGAAAGTGCTGTTACCAGCCTGCAGAGAAGAAAGAGACTGGATCAGGACCTCTGGATTTGGAAGCCCCCTTCCATCCCACCACTCCGCCCCAAAAGCTCACTGAATGTCTTGCTTCTTATACTCCTCGGGGGTGAACCTGAGAGGCAGGCAAGCCAGGATGTTGCTGTCCTGGGGAACAGGGCAGAACAAAAAAGAAGTGAAACAGGGGCGGGCTGTAGGGTAGGACAAGGGAGCTGCGGAGTAGGACTAGGGGGGCGGGTAATAAGAGGACCCGAGGGAATAAAACCTCAGGGAGGGAGGGAAGGAGGGAGGGAGGGCGAGATTTCAAATAGGTGGAAAAGCCAGTGGAGGGGATTTGGTGGTGGGTCTTACCCGGGACCAGAATAAGGTGATAACGACTACCAGATGTGCCAGGAGCGTCAGAAAGCGAGAAGGCACGAGGCCCGAGATCCGACCCATGGGCTTCGGCTATGGTGTACCGCCTGAAGCAGGGCAGTGGTCTGAAAGTTCAAGGAAGACAGCGCTTGAAGCCTCTGCAAACTGGCAAATTTCTCACACTCCTTCCCGCGCGCCCAGGTACCGCCCAGTTGCCTTGGTAACTGCGTACGTCCGGCTGCCCTTCCGCCGAAATCTCGCGAGAATAGTGAATTCTCAAGCCATAAGCATTTCCGGGACAGCCGTGGTCCACCGGAGGTACTAGGAGAGAGTTAAACTGATGCTCTGTCGACGATCCTTTTGCTTTCCCGCAGACCTGTCAGCGACAAGCTGTTCACTGTGGCACGTCCCGCACCTCCGAAACTTTCCGGGCGGTGTTGGCGAGCAGAAACCCAGGCTGCCCTAGGCCGGGAGCCTCACGGCCCCTATTCCCGGCTACCCACATCGGGAGCCACGCGGCCTAAGTATTGTCCAGAAGGACTCTCCTCTCTTGGCCACCCCAGGCCTTTGCCACCTCCACGCTGGCTTAGATTGCTGCCAGGTCCAAGATTTAGCTCTCCCTGTCCCATCCTCTGTATCCTTTTAGCTTTTCACTGCCTTGGCACGAGGAGAGAAGGGAACGCAAGGTGGAGAGGCGAGTGTCCCTAGTATATCCGACAGCCGCGTGTTCTCTGGAGGTTTTGATTCTTGGGGGATTCCAGATATGAACTTTCCTGGAGGGAGGCTCAGATTACACCCCCCCAACAAGTTATCTGTATGGTGAGGGGTTGGCACATGTGTAGAAACGCTAGTTACATGGAAGGGTATGGGTGAAATTTTACTCTGGGAAGCAGAATGGATCACCAGGGCCAGAAAGTGGAGAGGGTAGGAGTAAAAGGATGGAATAGTCTCTGTGTCCCTAGGAGGCTTACTGTTGGTCAGAACCAACTCTGATTTCATATTACTTCGAGGTCCTAGGCCCTCGACATTTCCTTTTACTACCTGACTGACCTTGGCCTCAGCAAGAACCCCTACAGATCAGAAAATTCTCACCATATTCATTGCACAGTCAAGTTCCATTCGAGGGACCTGCAGCCCTTTTATCAGCAGAAAAATCTCTCTTCCCTATCTTCAGCTTGGTGCCTTCAAGCCCATCTAAATGACAAGGCCAAGACATTTCTCATACATTTATTCAACGAGTGTTTATTGACCACTACGCCTCTTTCATTTTTAGCCAAATTCTTTAAACAGTTTTATGGATGAATAGCTCATTTTCAAAGAGGCTTTCCTTGATCAAACTCAGTGCGTCCCTTTTTGAATTATTTTTACAGCTTTTCTGGAAATTGAATTATTTTTTTAAATGATTTTGAAAAATTATAAGTTTTATTTCTCCCTTTGGTGCTGGAGGTTAAGCCCAGGGCCTTGCGTGTTTCACACTCTACCACTGAGCTGCCCCCCCCAGCCTCCTTTCTGAGCAGTTCATTGAGACAGGAAGGGGGATTATAAAACAAGTCATTTCTTCCACCCCTATGCGGCATTCCTACACGTGCTGTACTACATTGAAACATTTTTCTTCTGTGGTGTTGGGGATCTAATCCAGAGCCTCATAGGTGCTAAGGAAGTGCTGTACCACTGAGCTAAAAGCTCTCAGTCCCTGTATATTGAAACTACTTAATGATGTTTTCTTATAAAACCACCTCTTCAGGCCACGGTGGTGGCACCGTGCCTGCCTAGCAAGTACAAGGTCTTGAGTTCCATCCCCAGTACCACACACACAAAATAAAACTCACCCCTTCAGAAGGCAATACAGATGGGCACAGAAGTGCACACCTGTGGTCCCAGCACTACAAAGGCTGAGGCAGGAAGATCCCCAAGAGTTCAAGACCAGCCCTGGCTGTATGGTGAGTTGAGGGCCAGCCTGGACTATATAGTGAGACTTTGTCTCAAAACACAAAAAAACCCAAAAAACAACAAAAAAACAGGCAGCACAAACTTATTTTTTCCAACTTTTTATAATGAGGCCAAAAAATGGAGGCAATGTGATCTCTAAAATTTTCTTTATCCTCATGAAATAAAAATTGTGTTTATTTAGTCTTTATTGAGGAATTAGTTTTATTTGCTTGTTTGGGTGTTAAGTAAACTTTATTTTATCCCATTCTCCCCTATCGAGGTACAAAAGTTTTGTTTTCATTTTGATTTGTTTTTTGATACATAATGTTGCTAAGCAATTCAAACTGGCCTTGAGCTCACTATGTAGCCCAGACTTTTCTCTGCTCTTGCAGCAGTGTAGTGCTTACCAGGGATACAAACCCAGGACCTTGTACTTGAAGGCAGGTGCTGGAACCACTGAGCTAAATCCCTGGCCTGGGAATTGGTTTTCCAAAGAGGAAAATTAGCAGAGTCCCTTCAAAATCTACTCAAAAATGATGGATGATGACCAATAATACTCAAAACATTTTCTTAGCTGTGGTGTAAAGAAAGTTCTTGTCTTGATTATAGGGACTTTTCAAAGTTCTAAAAAACTTGTTCAAGTCTCTCTCGTCTCATGATGGACAAACAAAACCACAAGTACAGTGGATACAACTGCTTTTCACCTTTAAAGTGACCTTCATTGTCATTAGATCCCAAAAGAAACAATAGTTGGCCAAATGTGGTGTCACATGCCTGTGATCCCTGCACTTGGGAGGCTGAGGCAGGAGGATTGCTGTGAGTTCAAGGCCAGTCTGGGCTACATTTTTCAAACCATCCTGCACTACATAACAAGACTCTATATCAAAAAACCAAGATATGGCTGGAGATATAACTCAGTGGTGCTGCTCCCTCCTTGGCAAGTAGGAGGTCCTAAAAAGGGCATCATTATCTATGCTACAGTGAGAGATAAATGTCCTGTATACCCCAACACAGAAATTAATAGGTTAGCAAGCATTCTGCATGCTCAAGGCATAGATAAAGTACGTGGAGAATTTATGTTTTTTTTCTCTCTGCCTGTAACTTACTTGCATTTTCTTCTAGAAATAAAAAACCCAAGCTTCTACTATGCTAGTTTGTCAAGTCTGATTGTTCCCAGATGAGGGAGCTGTGTTGGAGGGCAGCACTGAGGACAATCCAGGACCTGCTTGTATAGGATTTTCCAAGGTCCCTGAATAGAAAAAATAGGGAGAAAGAGTCAGGCATGTGAAGAACTGAGAAAAACACTCCCAGGAGACGGAAGGATGTGTATAAGGGGTGGAATAAGCCCAGTGTATCGATCAGTGAGTAAAAGGAACCCGGTGCTTCTAGTGACGGAAACAAATGAGAAGAGCCAGATGCCATCACATCTTACCCCACAGTGGTGGCTCACATCTGTAATCCTAGCACTTGGGAGGCTGACGCAGGAGGATCACTGTGAGTTCCAGGCCAGCATGGGCTACATAATGACTTGAAGGCCAGCCTGAACTGCATGGTGAGACTCTGTCTCAAAAATAAAATAAAGAAGCAGAACAGATGGTGGTGTCTGGTCTTGTAGCTACAGGGAAGCTATGATGAGGTTTGTATTCCAAAAGATGGACTCTGATTGCAGCATCTAGAATGGATTTTATTCAGAAGGTGAATTTGAAAAACACAGAATTATCTAGAAAGTACAGTTGGGACTTGAACCAGGCTGAACATTCTGAAGAAAGGAGAGCGAAGCAGGTAAATCAAACGATATTTACAAGACAGAGGTCTAGGCAGGGGTGTGTGGGTAAATGACAAGAGGTGAGGGATGACCAATGACCTATGGATGACCTGCAGATTTGCCTTCTGGAAGCTGGAGCCTCAGGGCACTCTGCCTACACTAGGGCTTCCTGCCTAAGGAAGAAGCAAAGATGAGGCAGTCCCATTTCACGATTAGAATAATTGGAAGCCTGTCCTGTCATTTTCGGTGACTTTGGATTCTAGAAGTCGGCCCTGGAGAGGAGCGACTCCAGTTTTAGAGCCACCTTGTGGCCGTAGGTGGTATTGCTGGTGTCCGGATGTTCTTGGGCAGATGGCCATTGACTTCAGGAGTGGGACCTGTGTCCTACTCTCTGAACTAGTGAAAAAGCATTATGTGAAATACAGGAAATGGGATATTGAACCCCTCTGAAACCTACTGTTCTTTTTTTTTTTTTTTTTTTTGAGACAGGGTTTCACTGTGTAGTTCAGGCTGGCCCTCTTGCCTCTGTCTCCCGAGTGCTGGGATTACAGTCATGAGCCATCACGCCCTGAACTGTGGTACGTGGTAGGGAATCACTGTATTGTATGTGGCTGCCGGGGATCGAACCCAGGCCCTTTTACTTGCAGGACACGTGCCGGAACCACTGAACTAAATACCCGGCCCTGGAACCTACTATTCTGCTTCAACCATTATCAACATACAGTCAGCCTTGTTTTGGCTACAGGTTCTCACAACTCTCACTAGGTTGTTTTGAAGCAAATGCTATTTTATATATGTCAACAAAATATTTCTAAAGTCTATATGGGTTGGTTTTGGGTTGGTTTTGCGTGTGTGTGATAGTAGGGACTGAATTCAAGGTTACTTTGTACTAAACTGGGTTGGTTTTGCGTGTGTGTGATAGTAGGGACTGAATTCAAGGTTACTTTGTACTAAACTGTACTGAATACACTAAATACCCAGCCCTTTTTATTTTGAGACGAGTCAACTAACATGGGCTGGCCTCAAGCCCTCCTGCCTCAGGCTCCCAAGTAGTTCTGGCTATAAGCATACATCACCCTGCCCAGCCCAGCCTGCTTTTCAATTTTTTTTTTTTTAGGTTTGTTTTTTTTTGAGACAGGGTCTCGCTTTGTGGTTCAGGCTGGCCCCAGCTCAGCCTCCAACTCACATCACAATCCTCCTGCCTCTGCCTCCCGAGTGCTGGGATTATAGGCGTGAGCCACCACGCCCGGCACTGTGGGATGTGGTACTGGTTGTATTGTTATGTGGTTACCAGGGAATCGAACCCGGGTCCTTGCGCTTACAAGACAGGCGCCGGAACCACTGAGCTAACTCCCTGGCCCTTTACCTAGATTTTTTTTCTTCCTTAAATTCTAGGTTGGTATTCTTATATTAACTATATGATGACCTCATAAGAATACTAAAATAGCCTCCCAAAATGAAATTCAAATTTGATCAAAACTTAAACCAAGGTTTGTGATTATGTGGAACTACAAGAAACAGAATGAGAAATGTCACCTTAAATCACTGACAACTCTGGTCTTATCTGAGTGAATGAAGCAGCAACAAGAGAAATCTACATGCATTGCTGGACCTGTGACACTGCTAGGGGCTTCCAGGCTGTCCCCTACTTCCCAGACAGCTGCTCCTTCTTTACATGCCAGTGACTGTAGGAGACCAGGGAAGGGGACGTAACTAGAACCTTTGCATTAGGTTCTAGTCTCCTGTGAGTCAACGACACACGGCGAAGTAATTATAATTAAACAGAAATGAGGCTTAGAGAAGATGCTGAGCCTGGACCTGATCCATGCAGCTTTTTGACAACTAGGATCCCAGACCCCAGCCTGCCATACCTTTTATTATCCCAGACCCAAGCTGGCTACACCTTTCATTCTATACATTCTAAAAGACTGCAGAGGCCAATGATAGTCTTAGAGAAGTTATGCAGATGAAGATCCCATCTGCAGGGCAGATGTGAGCAACAGTCCTTGAGAAGTTAGGTAAATCTGGGTGCAGTTCTGCCCTGAAGCATCAGAGCATGTGAGACCACCCAGTCCCTGTTGTTACCAGAGGTGAAGACAAGAGTTAGGTTCAAAGTCTGTCTAAAGGCAGGAAGACCTGGTCACTTTTGACCCTGCAATTATTTCTCCCAAACAGGATTGTTTCCAACAAGTGACATGTGCTGCTGTCCCTCTCTGTGCAGAGGATTGTCACACTGAATTTGCCATGATGCCCTCAAGACTGGTGGCTGGGAACGGGCCTGTCACACTTCACTGGCCTGTCCTGCCCCTGAACCAGCCAGGCAAAGCAGGGGAGCGTGGTGTCACGGGGAGGCCCAGGGGCCACATGGTCGGAGAGGACTATAACACTGCTGATGTTTTACTCTCCAACTGTTCTAGTGGCAAGGAAATCAGAGAAGGGTCTGTGAGAACAGGCTAGCAAGAGAGGCTAAGGGGATGGCAGTAGGGCCGACAGAAAAATGACTAAGGAAGTGGAACTGACAGCAGTTAGTGACTGGCAGCGGGATGGGGGGGAGGGAGAGTCAAGGGTGGGCCCCATCTTGGACTTGGCCACTCACAGAGTGCAGAAAAGCTGGGAGGATGCGACAACAGGCAAGAGGAAGTGTCCAGCAGGAACCCAGCTTCTGGGTCCAGGGGTAAAGGTGAAATTCAGGAGCCTTCAGCACCCAGGAGACAGCTGAAGCCAGGAAATGCGTGTAGCATGTGTGAAACAGGTAGCACTCTGTTGAAAAGAAAGATCTAATGTTAAGGACAAAAACTTGGCGTGGGAGAGCACATCTGTAATCCCAGCACTCAGGAGGCTGAGGCAGGAGAATCATGGCAAATTCAAAGTCACCCTGGGCTACATAGTGAGTACAAGGCCAGCCTGGACTACATAGTGAGACTTTCTGTTTTACAAAACAGAACCAGCTGGCCGTGGTAGCATATCCCTGTAATCGCCAGCACTCAAGAAGCTAAGGCAGGAAGGTCACTGGAAATTTGAAGCTAGTCTGGGCTACACATAGTGAGACCCTGTCTCGAAACAAACAAAAAGTGCAACAACAAAAAGAGAAGTGCGGGAGAATGATCGTCAACAGATCAATCATGACAGCCACAGGAAAGGAAGGCTTTTAGAGATGTTACCCAGAATTAGTTAATGCCAGGCCTGAGAAGTATCTGTGACCTTTGACATCTCTGTGGTATTCGAAAATTTTCAAGAGAGTGGGTGCAGCAGTCTGGGCTGCTCTGAGAAGGGAGGGGGAGAACTTTCTGAATGATGAAAATGTCCTATATATCAAGAAAGTTCTGAGTTGTGAGGCTGTATTTGTAAAACTTCGCTGAAATATACACTTAAAAACCCGTGGTTTTTGTTGTATGTAAATTATGTTTCAAATATTTAAGCACAAAAAATAATATAAATGTAAAATTTTTTCCCCAAAGATTTTAAAAGTTTATGACGGGGCTTCCTGCACCAGTTAAAAAATCAGAATCTCCGCAGGACTCTGTGTCCTGCTGGAGGAGCTCATCGCCCACCGCTTCCGGCGTCCTGGACTCTGGCACCGATCAGCACAGTCGGCCGGGCATCCGTCTTTCTGTCTGACTCTGGACAAGACCCCGGAGTTGTGAGCTCTGAGTAGCTGTCGATCTGCTGTTCCTCAGGGTGCCGGGGTAGGTTGGGAAGCACGATAAGCCAGACCCTCGAAGCCTTCACCTGCGGAAACCTACGCGCGTGTCACCCAGCGGGCAGCTCAGATTCTGAGTCTACGTTGTCGGACTCCAGCTGCCTGGCTAAGCAGTGGTCAAAGAGAGACCTGTCCACCCCTGTGGCCGGCCGGCCTCGTGGCGCAACGGTAGCGCGTCTGACTCCAGATCAGAAGGTTGCGTGTTCAAATCACGTCGGGGTCAGGTTCTTTTTCTATGGGCTTAGGTTTAATTCCTCTTGTTTGTTAAGTATAAACACACACACCCACACCCACGCCCTTGTTCAGGCAAGAAATTTCTGAGGTTCGAAGAGGGATATCTTCTGGCGTGAAACCCCAAGGATTCCTCTTCACCACCAATCCTGTGACGCTGCACAGTTGTTCTGTGGCGGATCCCGGTAATTTTGGGAGGACAGCGGCGCTCCAGAGGCGAAGAGCAGCTACGAATCTTCAGCTTAGAGGTTTCTGCGCGGTGGATCCTCTTCATTGTGCTAAGCAGGCTTCTAGAAACCCAGGTAAGCCGCATCCGTGGGAGTAGGAGTTCAAACCCCAGGGAAGAGAGCCGAGAAGTAAGAGCTGTCGACGAGGTGGCCGAGTGGTTAAGGCGATGGACTGCTAATCCATTGTGCTCTGCACGCGTGGGTTCGAATCCCATCCTCGTCGCTGCCTTCTGGCTAAGGTCTCAAAGCTTTTGTAATTAGAAAGCAGAGACCTGTTGTCATCCCGCTTTCCGCCAAGAGACAGTGTTCCTGACGTTGCTGAATCCAGACTTTTTTGTAGTTTCTGGGCGCAAATCTGTGTTTGCCCACCTGTTAGAGTGCTGACGTGTTTGAGAAGATAGCTGGGCACTGTGGCTTAACTGGTTAGAATATCTGATTAATGATAAGGGGTAGTCCTGGATTCCAATTCCAATTGTGCCTTCTATACTTTATCTGGTTTTACAGAGTAGACTTTCCCAGACAGTGTTCTGGTAAATTCTGAGCTTCTTACTACAAACTTTGAGGTAATTAAAGATTTTGATAAATACGCCTTGCCCCTCGTGCACACCATATGCCTTGCTTCTCATGTGCGTGTGATTTACACTACTGTGAACAGCCAGTCACATAGTCTGGGCGGGCCAATAATACAGATGAGCCGTTAACATTTTTAAAGTGCTTATGCGTCAATTTCTATGTTCTTTCAAATCTTCTAAAGAAGTTTTGAAAACTTTTACAGAAAGAGCGAGCGGTTACAACACTTTATATACCTATAAAAGAAGCCACTTTCACCAGCTGGCCGGTTAGCTCAGTTGGTTAGAGCGTGGTGCTAATAACGCCAAGGTCGCGGGTTCGATCCCCGTACGGGCCAGAAATGATAGTTTTTGAAATAGTGAACTGCTGGCCTTAAGTCATTTTTACGGATGGAAAATACAACAAGGGAACCCGGTAAAGTCAGATTTGAATTCCAAAACTTTTCACAGCCTGTAGGAGAAACATCTTTCAGACATAGTGGTTCACCCCTGTAATCCCAGAACAGAGGAGGCTTAGGTAAGAATTTGAGGCCAACCTAGGCTACATACCGACACGCACGCACGCTCGCTCGCACACAGAAATGTTTATGTGTACATATATACCCGGGAGTTGTGGAGGTAAAGTCAAAGGAGTGTCTTGGAGAGTGTGGAGAAACCACGGTTTTGTGGTATCTACATGAAAATTTCATGATCTTGTCACGTGGCCCCTGACCTGTTAACTATAAACAAAAGGTTGTCAATATTTGGGACATGGTTGTCTCAGATCATTATATGTTTCACGGATCAGTGGAGTATGGCAAACGGTCAGGAATAGAGCTGTCTCGAGTGTGTCCCTTCTTCCTTCATAGTCAAGCTGTCCCACTGCTGGGTGCTGGTTTGTTTATCAGAACCTGAGACCGCAGCCCTGTCCCTTCCTCCTCTTCTGGAGAACTGTGCTTGCATTTCTGCTTTTAGAGGACCTCTGGGCTCCAGTGTGTGATTCCCTGGGTCTCACATTTCCCTTGGGACCCCCTACCTAACAGCCGGAAACATACTCTTCTTTCCCTGGGACCCCCCACCCCACTCCCAGCACCTCCCCAAGTGAGTTCTGAGAACAAGACCGACCTCCATTCCCATTTCTTCTTGGTCGGTCAACCTCTGCAACCACACACAGATACAGTTTCAGCCTTAGCAGCAGCAGCATTTTAATTTCACAAAACTTCAGGAAGCCAAAATGCATTAGAACACTCCACAACAGGTGGGTTTCGAGACCAGCAACAATTCTACCTGAGCCCTGAGCAGTGAGACACCTACTGCCTCAGCCCTTCCGTCGTGCAGTGCATCCCCCTTGGCTCCAACCCAGTTCTGGCTGGGGAGCTGCCGGGGACTGGAAGGCAGGAGCTGAGCTTATCCAGCTGCTGCTCTGTATCCTTGCCTGCACTCAAGCTCCCAAAGCCCCTGGCACCTGAGACGCAGCCACCGGAGCAAGGATGGCCACCGTGGGGCTGAGGCTTTCTCTATCCCCGTGTCTTGATCTGATAAGGAGCTAGGTCCTCAGCCTAAACTGGGACCTCAGGCCTTGGCTTCCCAGAGGTGGTGTTCTAGCCAGGAAGGAGAGTTTAGAACAGGGTAACTACAGAAGGCCAACGGAATAGAAGCTGAGCAATATTCTCTTCCATTAGAAGAATTGTTAGCCCCCCTGATAAGGCCCAGTGGGTGGGCACAGGCCAGCGAGATCCAGTGGAAAACCAACCAAACACAGAGGCCTTCCCTCGGGCAGGCGGTTCCCACCAGGCACCCTTGAAGAGTCCTTAGGGCCCTGCCCTGGCCAGCCCTGGCTTCTGCGCTCTCCACTCATTTGCACAGTGCCTCCAGAACCTCCAAAGTGCGTCGGATATCTCTGACTTGGCGAGCTAGTCCTTGGACCGGCTGCAGAGCCCGCTCCAGCTCCTCGCAACGCGCCAGCAGGGTGTACATGCCCTTGATACTCATGTCCACGGCTTCGCCTAAGGAGTCCACGGCGTCGCGGTAGGTCTGGATGCAGCCCACGCTCAGCGCCGTCAGCTCCTGCACCGCACCACCTAGTCCGCTAAGCAAACGATCCACCCGGCCGCCTAGCTCTCGACTCAGCCGCTCCAGATCCCGCAGCACGTCGGGATCAATGGGCGGGATGGTGGGAGTGGGTGCGGGCGTTGAGCAGGGACGCACGGGGGCAGGGAGGACGGCCGGAGGGGCGCCGCTCAGGCGGATCTTGAGTTGCAGATTGTTGGCGACAAAGTGAGTGAGGTCTCCGTGACGGCTCACTGTGCCCTCCAGCTCTAAAGGGCTGGCGATGGTGGCGCGGCGTCCGCCGCCCGCGCCAGACTCGGACCCCGCGCCGCCGCACGCCCCACTCAGCCCGTCCAGGCTGCGGCTGTCCTGCAGGCGGCTGGAAAACGAACGGCCAGCTCTGCCCGCCGCCTCGGTCTCCTCGTCGTTGTCTTGCTCCTCCCTCTGTAGCTGCTCGACATTCATCTCGCCGCCTGTCGGGCTTCCTCGACGGCAGACCCTCTCGGAAGCGGGCTTCTCTCCAGGCGGCTCAGGGTCCCTGTGCCTGGAGGACGAGGGCGGATCGTGCTCTAGACCTGCTGCTCCGCGGCGGGTCCTGGTCCCTGACAGCGTCGCTCGGGGGCCAGGCTCAACCTCCCGAGCCTCGCGTTCCGGCCGGTGGATGATGCTACTGCTCGAAGCCTTCGAGGACGCCCTGAGGTGACGGCTTGATCCCCCAACGTCCTCCGCCTCTTTCTCCTCCGACACCCCCAAGCCTGAAGGCGCCTTAGGGGGCGTTCGGTCTGCTCCGCAACGGAAAACCGTGGCCTCTTGTTCCGCTACGGTCAGAAGGGCCGCCTCCGGCCCGGGCCGCCCCCGAGACGACTCCATACTGCGGCGGGGGCCGGAACCGAGGAATTGGTTCGCCGCGGCTCAGGAGGCGGTGGCGGCGCCTTTAAGGGGCGTTGGTAGAGGCGCATCGATTGGCAGCGGCCTGACAAGGATAAGGACAGGAAGAGCACTTTGATTGGTCGCGGCGACCAGGAAGTTCCGGAAGGAGACCAGTTATTGAGCCGAATAACACACGTGAGCGGCCACTGGGTTGAGGGTTGGAGGTGACAGCTGCCCTCGTCGCCCCGCCCTTTCAGAAAGTTGAAGGGCCAGATCTTAAAGACGAAGGTCTTGAAATACCTGATTCCCGCGGGGGCGGGACCAGAATCAGTCCGTCCCTAATTGTCCCGCCCACAATTATTGCTTACCGAACGCACAAAAGGGGATCAGACGTGGGGTTCCTAGGGACTTGGGGGATGGAAATGTTTCCTGCTTAGACCCTCAGGTTTTGAGTGCATCTATTTGACTAAGAAGGTTAAAGCTAGAATTTTCGACAGAGCATGTATGGTTGGTTCTATTATCCCGGGAAGACTTAGACACCGAATCGCTCAGAGCGATGCATTGTGGATAGCGGAGCGGGGGCTAAGGACTTTCCAGTGGTTTCAGACACTGTGTTGTTGTCCCCTTCCCCGTCCCCAACGAGAGTTTCTCCCATTTTGCCCCAAGGTAAAAGAAAAAAAATCACACATTTTTGATAAAGGAAATAAACGATTGTGATTGACATACCTGGGGAGGTACTAATCATACAACGGGTCAGGAAAGGCTTCTCTGAGGCGAAGACGTTTAACTGAAAAGAACCCGAAAGGCTCGCTTCCTTCTGGGCAGAGGAAACAACGGCTTGCCCTAAACCTCAGATACTACAAGTAACTGGGGACTGCAGTGGGCGTGGATGGGGTACTGGAAAGGTGGGAGATATTGTGGCTAAACAAAACGAGCACGAGGCAAGACTTTATAATGTTGAAGAAGCAGGCAGGGGCCGCGTCTGGCAGAGAAGGCCTTGTGGTTCCTGTTAAGAGAATAGAGAGTTCTTCCAAACTGTAAGGATGCAGCAGGCGCTGGAAAATATAGCCAAGGTCCTGAGACTTTGGTGATTAATAAAAGCAGCTCACTAATGTTCCTTAGCTAAGAACGAATATGATTGCTCCTTTTATGCTGTTTTGTTTTAAAAGTGGGAATTAAACCCAGGGCCTTTCTGGTGAGGTGCATCCCCAGCGTTTTTCATTTTTTATTTTTACACAAGGTTCTACTAAATTGTTAGTATGCCTAGGTTGAACTTGAACTTACCATCTTCCTGCCTCAGCCTCCCAGACAGCTAAGATTTACAGGTCTACACTATCATACCTTGCTTGGTTTCTTGTTTATTTTTTAAATTTTCGTTAATCTCCTGCAAAAATTCACACATTCAGCAGCATATAATGTCATCAGAGAATCTGTACTGCTTCTTTGCCAGCACCAGCATTGGCCCTTGCACCCCCTTCATTGTGTTCTTATGTTCCCTTCACTGTTTCCTTGAGATCTGTTTTTTCTCACAGAGGCTGTGTCTTGCCAGCCTTTCTTTGGGGTCCATTTTTTCTTTACATGTTCCAATTTATTCATATTATTCCAAAGCTATTTATCCTGCCACCTTCCACCAAAATGAGCTCTGAATCCAAATGTAAAGATGATGTGTTGTGTGGTCTTGCATACGCTGCTAGTTTTTCAATTTCTGTTGCCTTTCCTGGGTTCAAGATATCAATAAGCATCTGTGAGTTAGTCATGAACTTCCTGTTCTGGATAATTACTGTGTTTTTCTTGATGGGAGCCAATCCTCAGGCACAATGAGGGGAAAGATCTGGTAAGAGAGATGGCCACAGGTTGTTATCATATCAGCTTTCCGAAGATAGGAGCTCGCTGTCAGTAGGGAAGTCCATAACTGCTGCTGTCTGTATCTGGTGTGTGCCTGCCTCTGTGTGTGTGTGTGTGTGTGTGTGTGTGTGGCCTTAGATTTACTAGTGATCCACCTAGCAATCCTAGTGATTCACTAGTAATCCTACCAATATGAGGATTACTGGCATGTGCCCCACACACCCAGATTTGGTTTTAATTTGTATGTATTTACTTATTTATTGGAACTAGGGATGGAACTCAGGCCCTTGCACTTGCCAGGCAGGTGCAGTGCCACTGAGCACATCCCCAGCCTGTTTTTGTATTTTGAGAAAGGGTTTTGCTTGCTAAATTACCCAGGCTGGCCTTACACTTTCAGTCCTCCTGCCTCAGCCTCTGATAGTGTTGGGATTACAGGTGTGCACTCCCATATTCAGTTTACATGTATTTTATAGTTATGCTTAGTTTAATAAAACCCTCTTTCCTCTGTTTTAAAAAAACAAAAACAAAAACAAAAATGTTACACATATCTGGGCTGGGTAGATTCCTTAGGAGGTGGAAGAATTTCCCTTAAGAATGGAAGAAAAGCTGGGCCCAGGAAAGGAATGATGTGAGAGGGTTTATGTCTGGGGATCACTGGCTGTTGCAGAAAATGCTTCCAGGGGGGTTAGGGGGACAGGGGGGCTATTAAGAAGGAAGTTGCAAGTATAAAGTACCTTAGCCTGGTATGATGGCAAGAGAGTCAGGCACATGGACTTGCTGCACATGTACCCTGAAGAATGGACGAATGTTCAGCTGCCCAAGACTGTGAGCTCTAGGTGAAGCTCTTCTTGCCGTTTCCTGAGGGTGGGCAAGGTGAGGACCTCCTGTGTTGAACAGGAACAGGGACATGACCTTCTGGCCAGTCGAAGCCTTTTATCTCACCTGTACAGTGGCTCAGGAAGGGAACAGAACACACGGCATGACCGGTAAGACTTGTCTCTAAGACTTCTCAAATTATTTTTTACATTAAAAAATATTTAAATTTGTTTTCATAGTGCTGGGGAGATGGCAAGCCTAAGACCTCATATGTGCTAGGTAAGAGCTCTGCCCAGCTTTCGTTTATTGGTTTGGCTGGTGGAGAATGTGAAACGACTTCTCCTTCTCTTGGGATCTCAGGCTGAGGATCAGCTTGTCCATCTCCCAGGAAACCACTGCTGACAAAGAGAATGTGGCTGATAAGTGAAGTGAGCCAGAGATAAAAGATGAAACCACGTGAAGCATGCAATGAAGCACAATCCTATAAATCCCAGCACTTGGGAGGCTGATGCAGGAGGTTCGCCATGAGTTCGAGGCCAGCCTGCACTACATAGTGAGTTCAAGTTTGTCTGAGCAACATACTGAGACTTTGTTCAAAAATAACAATGGAGTGTGGTGGGGGGGGTAGGCTGGGCATGGTAGTGTACGTGTAGGTAATCCCAGCACTGGAGAGGCTGAGGCAGGAGAATCACTGCAAATCTGAGGCTAGTCTGGACTATGTAGTGAACTCCAGCCCAAACTACACGAGACTGTCTCACCAAAGGAAAAAAAAAAGGAGGAGAGATAAAGTGATATATATTCTAGAGCATATGAATTCCTGTGCAGGAGCAGACTACTTCCATCTCTGTGTTTCTATGATCTGCTTCTTTGCCCCACTCTTCAAAATCCTTCCTCCTCCTTTCTGCCTATAGTAAGTAGCAACTCTATCTTCCCAGTAATGTGTAATTCTTAGATCCTTCTCCTTTTGTTATAATCTTGTACAATCCTTGATTCTGCTGTAAAATGCATCCAGAATATCTGATCCTCACTGTCTGACAAACTGTGTCTGACAGACTTTTTGGCATCAGGATCTAAATCCCAACTTGAGTTTGAAGACTCCCAACTTGTAAGAACAAGCCCTCTGTCACCACAAAAGCTGGGATACTGGCCAGCCCCAATGCCAGCTTCGTCAGCACGTGGTTCAGACTCCACTGTGGCCTACTGGGCCACGCAGGCAATAGGATTTTTTTCCTAGCTGTATAGAATCCATGCCGAGTCTTCTGATGCTCTCAGACATTCTGTTAGTTATTCAGGATGCCTCCAACAAAGTCCTTTACTGCTAAAATGGGCCAGAGTTGTTTTCTCTTGTATACATCAGGGAATTCTTTCTGATATATTCCTACTGCTCTTGAGACTGAGAAACAGCTCTCACAAACCTCCCAGAAGAGTAAGAGCAAGAATGCTGGTTTTTTTGTATCCTTTCTTTTCTTTGGAAACAGCATTGCTGTGCATTCTGGCTGACCTTGAACTCACAGTGATCCTCCTGCCTCAGCCTCCCAACTGCTGGGATGACAGGCATGCACTATCATGCTCAGCCAAGATACAGCTCTCACTAAATCTCAATGTCTTTTCATAACTCTGTGGTTTATCTGAATCGGTTTATAGGCCCACAACGGACGTTCTGGACAGGGTAACATCATGTCGGATAGATTTTTTTTCTTTCTATTTGTGTGTTCGAGATGGATTTAAGCTAGGTAATGAAGTAGTCTGGTCTGGCAAGGCAATAAGAATTGACCAATCAGATTAAAACAGTCTCACTCTTTCTGGAGCAGTTGTATGCCCTGCATAGCCAAATAGCTGCACCATGCTGTGGGGGACAGCAGAGGCTGGAGGGAGGAAAAATCAGTGTCTATTTCATTAGGGTCAGAAAAGTGTGGAACCTGCGGACCAAATCCATCTTGCTACCTTGTTTCATGTGGACTAAGAATTACGAAAGACTGAAAGACTTTCTTAAAATTTTTTATTATTTTAAAAGATTTTTAAATTACTTTATGCAGGATTGAACTCAGGGCCTTGCACTGAGCTACATCCCCAGCGCTTTTCAGTTATTATTTTGAAAGAGAGTCTCACTATGTTACCCAGCCTGGCCTCAAACTTAGGATACTCCTGCCTTAGGCTCCCAAATATTTGAGACTGCAGGAGTGCACCACACACCTGCCAGATGGCACTCTTCTCCAGCACTGCTCAGGGTGTGAACAGACACAATTCCAGATTGGATTCCATGTTCATTCCTCATTCCTTCCTCTGAGGATTTTATCAGAAAAAATTTTTTTCCAATACCAGGAATTGAACTTAGGACCTCAAGCTTGCCAGGCATGCACGGCACCACTGAGGTATATTCCCAGCCAGCTCTGAGGATTTTAAAGAAGCCATTGTCACCACAGCCAGTGACACAGAAGTTGGCACCAAGACAGTAAGAGGTACCACTCTCTGCTTCCTAGCACAGGACGCTTGTGATGAGGCTCCCAATGTGTGTCCGGGGAGATGCTGGGACACCCAGGCTTGATGGTCAGGAAATCTTCAGATGCACAAAAGGCTGCTGGGGACGCTGTGGGAACTGTACCCTTCATGCTCATCTTCTCTGTGGGACCAGTCTGCAGCTGAGCTCATAACTGTGGGCCATTTGTGAGCTGGCTTCTTTCCTGGGGCACAGATCTTGATGTGGCACTCATAAGGCAGATGACATGAGAGTCACAAGAGCTACTGGAAACCAGGCCATTCCCCAGTCCAGAAGGAAAGAGCTCCAGCGAGAAAGGCCTACGGCGGCTCGCCTGGCTCCCGCAAGGGAACATGTCCTCCACGGACTCCTCCACGTCAGCACTGCTGCTGTGTGGACACAGATCCTCAGAAATGGTTCTGTGACGCTGGGCATGGTAGGGGCAGGCCTGTAATTGCAGCATTTTGGAGGCTGAGGCATAAGAGGCTTGAATTTGAGGCTAGCCTGGATTACTTAGGGAGTTCAAGGCCAACCTGGATTTCATAATGAGACCCTATCTCATAAAACCAAAAAGGAAGACACAGAGAAGAAGAATAGGTTAAGGAAGACGAGGAGTAAGAGGAAATGTAAGAGGAAAAAGAAAAAGAGGGAAGGGAGGAGGAAATGGCCCTGGTAGAAGAGTCTGATCTCTGTTCTTCGGCATCAGAGCTTAGGGGTTGATTCACTTCCTAGCAAAGTGAACTCTCTGAGGTATGTCAGAGGGAGGCCCAGGAGATGCCACCTAGCTTCACACTCAGCTCAGTGCCTATTGTGGAAGCTGTGGGGAGCCTGCCAGCTAGTTTTAGGTTCACTCACAGAGGCGACCAGTTGTTCTGTGCCTGACACCCTTCAGTGTCGCCACGTAACAGGTAAGTGACTGGCATCTGGAACCTGGACTTGCTGAGCCCTAAGGCCAGGAATGGAAGAGAGGTGGGCACCACCGTGAAGGTGCTGACAGGAACTGCCTCCTGTGAACTGTTACCAGCCTGGTGTGCCTGCGACCTGCTACGCTGTCTCTGCACTGCCCACCCTCCCAGTCACAGGATAAGTTAAGTGTCCTTGTTTGTTTCAAAAATATTCTCTTGAGCAGAGGATTTAACTCAGTGCAAGGGCCCGGGTTTGATCCCCAATAACCACATACAACAATGCTGGGCGTGGTTACTCACACCCTCCAGCAATCAGCACCACATACCAGTGTCAGGGGCGTGGTGGCCCATGCCTGTAATCCCGGCCCTTAGGAGGCAGAGGCAGGAGGACTGCTGTGAGTTCAAGGCTGAGTTCAGGACCAGCCTGAACTACAGAGAGAGACCCTGTCTCAAAAAAAAAAAAAAAAAAAAAAAAAAAAATCTGTACTTTGCTCTTCTTATTTAATCCTTCATGGTGCACTTCCAAATCAGTAGATATTAATCTGGAATGAGAACTGCACAATATTCCATTGGATATTAATTTCCCAGTGTGCCCTGCTAGACCGTATAACATGGAAATTCAGGTGGTTTCCAGTTCTTCACCACTGCAAATAAAACTACAACAAATAAGTTTATTTTTTGTGTGTATTTAGGTATTGACACTTGCTGGTGCTTTTGAGACAGGGTCTTACTATGTAGCTTAGGCTGTCTTTGAACTCACTGTGTAGTAAGGTAATGCTTCTGCCTCAGCTCCCCCAAGTGTGAGATTACAGGTGCGTGCCACCATGACCAACTGGCATTGACACTTTTATTTTTTCAAGATAGTTTCCTTAAAGTCTAATATCTAAGCTCATGAGTATGCATGTTTTAAATTTTACTAGATATTACTAGACTTCTTTTTTAAAAGGCTGTAGGAATTTATACTCCTAGTCAATCAGTAAACATTTTGAACTCTTCTTTTGTACCAAATACTGCCCTAGGCTCCTGGGATCTAGCTATAAACTGAAGTTTCTACCCTCTTGGACTTCATTTTCTAGTGGGGAAAAACAGATTGAACCAATAAACACACAAGCAAAATTAATTCCAACATAGGCAGATGATACAAACCTGTAATCCCAGCTATCCAGGCATTAGCAAGTTATTCAAGCAAGTTATTTCTCAAGTTTGAGGCCTGCCTGTGCAACTCAACAAGACCTTTGAGTTTTTTGATAGAGTCTTGCTTTGTAGTTCAGACCGGCCCTGAACTCACTATGTGGTCTAGGCTAGCCTTGAACTCACAGCAATCCTGCCTCTGTCTTCCGAGTGCTGGGATTACAGGCGTAAGTCATAGAGCCTGGCAGTGTGGTGTGTGGTAGCTTGTCAGGCAGACGTTGGAACCACTTAGGTAAATCCTCAACCCAACAATACCTTATCTTTAAAAAGGGGCTAGTGGGCCGGGGACCAGTACCACATACCACAGTGCCGGGCGTGGTGGCTCACGCCTGTCATCCCAACACTCGGGAGGCAGAGGCAGGAGGATTGCTGTGATGTGAGTTTGAGGCTGAGCTCAGGGCCATCCTGAATCACAAAGCGAGACCCTGTCTCAAAAACCTTAAAAAAAAAAGGGGGGGGGCTAGTCATGGGGGGAAAGCAAGAGTAGCTCAGTTGTACAACACTCCTATGTCCTGTCCCCAGCAACCCCTCACCCCCAAGTACTGAGAAGAAAATGAATCAATCATGTATGGTGGCACACACCTGTAATCCCAGTTGTCTGGGAGGCTGAGGCAAGAGACTGTAAATTTCAATCCTAACTGAAAAATTTAGCAATTAGTGAGGTCCTGTATAAAAATTTAAAAAGGGGGCTGGGCACATAACTCTGAAAAGGCCCTGAGTTCAACCTTTGTTAAAAAACAAAAAACAAGAAATCTCCCCAGACCTCATCTGCCCCACTGGCCACCTTGGGGTGGGGGGGCAGATTTCCCACTGGAGTCTCACCAAAACCCGCATCACTGCACAGCAATACAGACAGGATTTAAGTGTGAGAGAGGTCAGAAGGAGATGATGCCCAAGGAGAAGAGCTGGGGTTCTTCATTTTCCTTTATGCTGGCGAAATCATTTATTCAAGGGGAAGGTGAATGTCATGTACCCAATCCGAGCGCGTGGCCCCTGCCGGAAGAATGTCCACCTCTCTGCATGCGTAGTAGAGCAAAAGCTGTCTAGGTTTGGTTGATCTGTTTGTTGAGGGCTTAGGAATGCAGGGTAGGGTTTGTTTGGAGTAGAATCATGTCTTGTTTGTGCCTTCACTAGGGGGCGCTCCTGCTCTAAAGACTTGGAATTCTCACACATCCTCGACAATTTTGAAGCAAGACTGGCAGCCAGGGTAAGTAGCTGGAGAGTTTTATTCTAAGTACACTGAAAAACAAAGGAGGCTTCTGATCAGGGAGAGGCACACTGATTTCAATGGTGCGGGCCAAGGGTGGACTAGGAGTGGCAGGAACAGAAGCAGGGAGCACAGGTAGGAGTTTGTTGCAATCCACTACTCAGGCCAGAAAGGACAATGTCTGGAATGGTGGGAGAGCAGAGAGCCTACGGGTGAAGGTGGGGCAGAGACTCAGTGGATTCCACCAGCAGCAGAAAACCTGGGCTAGGCATGTGGCCCACACCTGTCATCCCAGCATTTAGGAGCCTGAGGCAGGAGGATCAGCAACAGTTCAAGCCTGGCCTGGACTACATAGTGAGACCCTGTCTCAAAAATACAACAAACGAAAGTCTGGGAGGTAGGGAATAAAGACGACTTCAGCGCAAATTCTACATTTTGACCAAGCAAGAGGGGGAATGAAGGTGGGATTGTGACAGGAGCCTTGATGAAAAATGTCATCTTAGACTGTTATTGTGGAGGGAACACAGGTGGTACTATGTAGCTACAAAGTGAAACCCTGTCTAAAAAAAAAAGCATTTACAGTACTATATATATATATATATTTTTTTTTTTTTTTTTTTTCTCTTTTCCCTGAGACAGGGTCTCATTATGTGGCCCAGGCTGGCCTTGAGCTCACTATGTAGCCCAGGCTGCCTCAGCCTCCCAAGTGCTGGGGATCATGGGTATGCACCACCACTGCTCCCTACACATAACTGTGAAACATGTATTCCTCAATTAGAGGAAATAGTGGGGCTCATTAGAGAATACTGAAACTCAAACAATAAACTATACCACACATCAAGCAGGAGATGCAAAGAAGTGATATTTTGATGCTGTTTATAGCACAGGTGCTCAGACTAGGGAGAATCTGGAGATGGATTAGGGACCTATCTCCATACAGAACCGAGTAAATGCACCAAGATGACTGACTCTGGGGACATCCAAGGTTGTGAGGGAAAGGAAAATGGGTCTTGCCAGAGGCTCAGACAGGATGGAAACACTGAGCACTGGCTCTACATACGCAGAAGCTTCCTGGGTGCAGACCTGTTATTTCTTCCCCTGTGTCCTGTAGCACAGTACCTCTGGAAGGAACTGAGTGACTGCTGTCAAAGCGATAGATCTGGCCAAAATGACGATGGAACTGTGTCAGAGGATGTGGGGATGGAAAGTGTTCACATGTCTGGTGGCAATGGGGTAAAAAGACTAAAACCTTTTTGCTGTCGTACTAGAATCAAACCCAGGGCCTTGTCTTGGCTCTACTGCTAGAGTACAGCTCCACTTCCAAATCCTTCAGCATTACAGTGCAAAAAAATGGGTAATGCTAAAGCTGAAAACTTCAGCAGCACTGGTAGTTGGGCATGATGGCACTTGCCCATTATCCTAGCACTTGGGAGGCTGAGGCAGGAGAAGCAGCATGAGTTCAAGGCCAGCCTGGACTACATAGTGAGACCCTGTCTCAAAAACCAAAAACAAAACACCAAAAGTTTTGCACTCAGTACAGTATTCAATAAATTACAAGATATTTAACACTTAGTATAAAATAAGCTTTGTGTTTGGTGATTTATCCAAGTAGCTATATTCTAATACAGCTACACTCAGCTGCTTCTAGGTCGGCAAGGGCAAGCCAATGAGCAAAGAGAGGAAAATAGTAGAAGTCCAGGGAAGGCAGGTAGAGATAGCTAATGTCAACAGTAGGAAAGTGGGGGAGGGGGAGACTCAACACACCTGTAATCCCAGCACTCTTACTTGGGAGGCTGAGGCAGGAGAATTGCTGTGAATTCTAGGCCAACCTGAGCTACATAGTACACTCCTGTCTCACAAAACAAACAAGTGGACAACAACAATGACAAAACAGTAGGGAGCTCAGGTCTCCCAGCATGTCAAACTCTGTAAGTCAGAGAAAAAGAGGAAAGAGTGGCTGAAGCTGAAGATGGGGTGTGATGCAATGTTTTTCCCCATCCAGGGCCACTGCCCCTCCTGTCTGTAAATGACAGCTTTCTCCACAGCAAAGCCTCAGCTGCATTCATCAGTACAAAAAGCTAGAGCTTTTATTAAATAAAAAGGAGGTAGAAGACAGACAAAGGAACAGGCCAGGCCCCTCCTTTCCCCTTGCATATATGCAAACACGCAAGCAGACACAAAGGAATAAATGATGGAGACCCTCAGGGGCCAGACTGAAGGGCAGAGGGAGGCAGCACCCTCTTGGAGTGGGCTTGGACCCAAGGGTGGGCTGAGACTTGGGCCAGGGGTAGCCGTTCAGATGGGTTATGTTTGAGCAGCTTGGAGATGAGGTCCTGAGCCCCCGTGGACACAGAAAGAGGGAACTTCAGGTCCACCTGCGGATGTGAAAGAAAGAAGGTGGGGCTGTGTTTGTATCATTTGCCCTGAGTATCTGCCCTATTCAGGGGCTCCCATGGGCCCATAACCCACTCTAGCCATCCCCAGCCCTCGCATCTCCAGGAGACCAAGCCCTGCGCAACTCTCACCTTGACAATTCGCCGATAAGTCTCATTGTGCGAGGCGCTCTCGAAAGGGGGGTTACCCACGAGCAGCTCATAGCAGAGTACCCCAATGCACCACAGATCCACCTTCTCATTGTGTGTGCGCCCCTCGATCATCTCTGGGGGGAGATAGTCCAGGGTGCCACACATTGTCTTCCTCCTGGGGAGAGGGAGAAGGAAGTGGGCAGGGGTCCCAGAGCCAGACAGCCTCCCTTTCCGGGCTGCATGACAGCAGCTGCTGGGGGAGGGACGGGTGAGGACATACACCTGAGTCCCTGGGTGGCCTGCTCACTATCTAGGCAGGGCCACCCCGGAGGAGGTATCTCAGTAAGATAATCCGGTAAATGGGACCACTAGCACACACTTGGAGTCTCAGGCTGAGGCAGGAGGATCACAGAAGAGTATCCTGGGGAACTCAGTGAGGGCCTGGGTAAACTTTTAGAGCTGAGAATGTGGCTCAGTGAGAGCGCCTGCTCAACAAGCATGAATCCCTGCACTCAATCCTCAATACTGAAAAAAAGAGAAAGAAAAAAAAAGCATACATAAGGGTAATTGTTCATTGTAGAATTATTATTATTTTGTTGTTGTTTGGTTTTTTGAGACAAGGTCTTCCTATGTAGTCCAGGATAACCTTGAATTCATGGTGATCCTTCTGCCTTAATCTCCTAAGGAAGGCACAGTACCACTTGAGCTAAATCTCCAGCCTGTTTCCTAAGTAATGGGATTATAGGCATGCTTGGCTTATAATTTTAGGATTATTTATTTTGGGGTTTTATTTTTAGTGTTAAACTCTCACTGTGCAGTTCAGGCTGGCCTAGAACTCGTGGTGATTCTCCTGCCTCAGCCTCCGAGTGCTGGGATTACAGGCAGGCACCACCATATTCAACATTCACAATATTATTATAATTTTGGAGTGGTACCAGGGATAGAACTCAGGACTTTGTGCTTGCTAGGCAGGCACAGTGCCACTAAGCTACATCCCCAGACCTCATTTTAGTATTATTAAAAGAAAGATTGGGGCTGGAGATGTAGCTCACAGGTTCTGTTGTCTGCCTTGGAAGTACAAGGTCCTGAGTTCAATTCCTGGTCACCACATACCACAACGCTGGGTGTGGTGGCTCCCGCCTATGATCCCAGCAATCCCAGCAGAAGGACTGCTGTGTGTTCAAGGCTAGTCTGGCTACAATACAAGTTCAGGGCCAGCCTAAACTACAAAGCAAGATCCTATCTCCAAAAAACAAAAGATTGGAGACAACTCTAAAATTCACCAAGTATGTTTTACTTATGAGATTACATCTTTACCATGTGGTATTATAAAGACATCAAGAAATGTTAGAACTGAGCACAGTGGTGTATGCCTATAATCACAACACTCTGGAAGGCTGAGGCAGGAAGATCATAAGGGCCAGCCCAGTTTAGGCAACTGAGTAACTTAGTGATGCTTTGTTCCCAAAGAAAAAAGAAAAAAGGGCTGGGTGTGATGGCTCATGCCTATAATCCCAGCATTTGGGAGGCAGAGGCAGGAGGATTGCCTGAGTTTGAGGATAGCCTGGGCTATATATATTGAGTTCAGGGCCAGCCTGAACTACAAAGCAAGACCCTGCCTCAAAACAAACAAAAAACGGCCTGGAGCCATAGTTCAGTGCAATTCAATTCTTAGTCAACACATGTGCATACACTAGGTTGGTAAGGTGTCAC
Source organism: Petromus typicus (assembly GCA_004026965.1). Classification (NCBI taxonomy): domain Eukaryota; kingdom Metazoa; phylum Chordata; class Mammalia; order Rodentia; family Petromuridae; genus Petromus; species Petromus typicus. The sequence continues at coordinate 64,110 of PVIR01002164.1, forward strand.
ATGCCTGTAGTCCCAGAGTCCCTGATACTCTGGAGACTGAGGCAGGAGAAACACTTGAATTTAGGAGTTTCAGGACAGCCTAAGCAACATAGTGAGATACTGTTTTCTTTAAAAAAAAAAAAAAAGTCTGAGAATTTTCTCAGCTGATATGGCAAGAGTCCCCATATACTGAGGGGAACATCTGGGCAAAAGAATAAATTTGCTTTTCAGAAAGATACTGCTATTTCTACATTTGTATGAATAAATCCTAATGTCCCTGGGGACCCAGGTTCCGAGGGGGTTTTGTGTTGACTTGGACAGCCCTGCCCAGCGCAGGCTTCCAAGCCACTGTACCTCAGGGAGGGGGCATGGACAGACCAGCCAAAGTCAGCTATCTTCAGCTCCCCCTGGAGCCCTAGGAGCAGATTCTCGGGCTTTATGTCTCTGTGAATCACCTTCTTCCCGTGGCAGTACTGCAGCGCATCCGCCAACTCTGCCATGATCTGGAGGACGACACCAGGCCATCAGGCCGCCACTGCACGCAACACAACGTGTCCCCAGCTTGGAGTCCTCCCTGTGTACCCGGCGCCCACCCGCCCTGACCGTGGCTGTCCGCTGCTCATCAAAGGTGCGGCTCTTCTGCAGCTCCTTATAGAGCTCTCCGCGGGGCGCGTACTCCAGAATCAAGTAGATCCGCCGACGGTCATAGAAGTAGTTGTAGAGCCTCAGGATGTTGGGGTGCCTGCGGTAAGAGGCAGAGGACACCTTCCGCAACATCCTTGCATTAGGAAGCCGGGGAAGTGGGCCCAGCAGGATGAACTGGGGTCAGAAGTGGTTCAGGGCTAGGAGTCTTAAAGAGGAGCAAGGACAGACCCAGGGGCGCTCAGTGGCCGCAGCTGCACAGACACCAGCCTGGGTAGGGCAGGTACACTGAGAGGGTTAAGGTTTAGAGGGAACACGCACTGCAGGTGGGCCTGGATTTCGATCTCCCTCCGCAGCTGGTGTTCCACGCCCTCCTTCTCGATCTGAGACTTGAAGAGGACCTTGAGCGCCACAATGAAATGACTTTTCTTCTCCCGAGCCAAGTACACATTTCCAAATTTGCCTTTGCCCAGAGGACGTCCAATTTCAAAGTCATCGATGGTGAGGGGCCGCCTGATTATGGTGGGGGAAAAGGCAGCTCACGCGGGCTTGTTAGAACTCCATTTGCTCCCCCCTCACCTTCTGACCTTCAGCTGGGCCTCCCCCATTTCATCCCTCCTTACTCCCAAGCTCAGGCACTTACGTGATGGTGGGCAACCCACTGCTGCTCTCTACCACCTTCTGGCCAGGGACAGCTGCAGAAAGTGAGGTTAGGTTGAGAAGCTCTTATACTTGTCCCCTCTGGTCAGCCCTTTCCCTGACCCAGTTACCTGTGGGCTGGCCATTGGAGCGGCTCATGAGGACAAGCGTGGATGGGGTGGCAGGCTCCTTTCGGAGAACTCTCTGGGGCAGGGTGTTGAGGCCTGATTGAGACTGAGAAGAACCAGGAGGTGGCTCTGAGGGTGCTTTTGTCCTGGTGACCAGGGTGGAATGTGCTACAAGCAGCATTTCAGCTACTTGGTAAAGAACCACCCACCTTCCATTCCAAGAAAAACACTGATAACCACAGTTTGATTCCCTGCCCCCTCCACATTCTTCTCACTAAAGATTATTAAGACAAAGGACTTAGCCGACATGTAACATTTCACCTCTTGTGTGGACCTACACTCCCTCCTCAGGCGCGTAGCTTTCCAATCTACACAGTTCTGTTTCACCACACTCATGTCGCCCCTCCCCCCCCATCCCAGGGGACAGCAGAGGGCTGGGTCAATGAAGACCCACAATGCTGGGAGTTTATGCACAGTGGCATTCTCAAAGCCTGGACCATTAAGGCTTGGTTAATGTCCTTAGGACCTTAAGTGTTAAGGTAAACATCTTTGACCCTTTGCAGCAAAAGACTTCAGGGACACCGAGGGCATTCGGATGGCCTTGGGCCACTTGCTCACTTTCATCTTCTCAGTGTAAGAGAAATGATTCCTTATGGAGCTCAAGGTAAAAATGATGAGTCCTCACTCACAGTCTCCCTGGCACCTTACTCAGAGCTCCACAACGGGAGGGAGCTGAGGGGCACAAGAACCAATGGACTCCTGGGAGTGCTTCTGCCAGGGAGCAAAGTCTGCACAGAAGAAAGTCTGAGGGGCCCTAAACACCTGTTCCTGAGGATTTATGGATTGACACATACCAAGCTGAACTAAATAAAGTTCAGAAAACACATATGGAGGATTCTAATGTAGATGATAAAGGCATTGTTGGCTGTGGGGGTACACAGCTGTCATCTCAGCCCTCAAGAGGCTGAGGCAGGCGGATCGCTGGGAGTCTGAGGCCAGCTTGGGCTACATAGTTCAAGACCAGTCTGAACTGCAAAGTGAGACCTTGTTTCAAAAACTAAGTAAATAACTAAAAAAATAAAAGGATCACTTCAAGTCAGAGGGTAGATTTCCTTGGAATGTGTCTTTATAACTGGACAATAAATAAATTTAGGTCTTTACACCAGTCATTAAAATACATTGCAGGGCTGGGAGTGTAGTGTACATTGCAGGTCTGTGGCAGAGCATTTACCTAGCATGCAGAGGGCTTGATCTCCCCTGCATCAAAACTAAATTCCAAATTCATTCAGACTTGTCTAGGACCTTTTCAACAGTGGCTTTATCTATATTCTTCCACAGCCTACTTCCTGCCCAGTGTACCTATACAGGGTGTCATGGACTGCAGGCCAGACTCTGCTCAGTCTTAGGTATCATTTATATGTGACAAATAGGCTCAGCCCTGCAAATGTCTTCCAAAGTTGGAAGGCACTGTTCTGGCTGGTAGCATCTGACAGGTTAGGATTGCACAGGACCAGTCCAGGTTCTCTAGCAAACTTTGGGCTCCTAGAATGAAGGAAGAACGGCCTTCCAAAGAGGAGGCAGGGAAAGTGGAAAGGGCCTTACCGTCTGCCGGCCGTACGGCCAGGGGTAGGCGTTTTCCTTCTGGGCCATCCTTAGAGAGAAAGAGAAAGGGGAAGGAGAGCGGGGCGGAGAAGGGAAAGAGGCATGAGAAACTAATAACAAACAAATAAAAATAGAGGTAGAGAGAGGAGACTGATACAGCCGGAAGCGCCTGAGCTGAGAAAGGGAAGCAACCAGGAGCGCCGCCTGCCCTGCTACATGTCCCACCCACTTCTAGGACACCCACCACCCGCAAACGCTCAGCTCATCGGTGGGGTGCGCGCGGCCCGCCCCCCAACGGACCTCCGGCCTGCCCGATCACCTGGGGCTAAGACTGCAAAAGGAGAGGAGCTCACCTGGAGCACTTGTGGCGCTGCTCCCGCTCGCCTGCAAGCTGTTGAGTTAGCCGGATCTTGTCCCAGCCGAGACGTTCAAATCGCCCGCCCCGGCCCCATTGGCTGAGGACGTCTCCCATGCCAATCTTTATTGGTAGACTGCCCTCTGACGGAGTAGTGGAGACCCAATAGGAGAGGCCGAATGTCTGCCGCCGAATGCTCTGTTCCGGCTTGCTTTGCTCCAGAGTCAATTCTTTCTTTCTTTTTAAAAACTTTAATATGACCAGAATTTACCCTTATGCATCTATGAACTGGGGTTTATATTTGTTTTCTGCCAGATGGAAACCAGTTATGCGAAGACCTTTTGTTAAACTGCCCTTTTACCATACGAATTTAAATTCTGCCCTTAATAAAGTCTTCCTAAATAGAATGATCTTTGGTTATCTTTGTGGGGATTCGCTCCAGAACTCCACGGATACTAAAATCCGTGGTTGCTCAAGTCTGTCATATAAAATGGCATGTATTTGCACATAGCCTAGACAATCTGCCCATATACTTTAAATTGTGACCTTTCTGAAACATGTCAGGGATAGAATGTATGGATGGAATGAATACGCTTAATCCAATGCACTCTCCCTGTCCCTTGGAGTCTTTACATTCTCACCTGCATTTTATATCAAAAACATTTGGCCTTTCAAAAATATTTGATGGGCCAGTATAGGATTAGCGTTTGCATCTTTCGAAAAACCAAAAATCTCCTACGTGCCTGCCCAACTTACTGAACAAACTTTATTATCTACTCTCGTTCTTCTCAAATGATTTGTGAAGAATCCATCTTGAATATTATCAATCTACTACAAATCAGGACGTTTTAAAATACAGCACAAGCTGATTGTGGCAATGCATGCCTGTAATTCCAGCACCATGGGGGACTTAGGCACAAGAATTGCAAAAGTTTGAGCCCAGCTTGGTTAACTTAGGGGGATCCTGTCTCAAAATAAAAATTTTAAAATGCGCCGTAGATGTAGCTTAGTGTGAAAGCTCTGGTTGAATCCCCAGTATTCCAAAAACAAAGCAATACAAATATATTAAATTAAATATAAACAAACATCCTTAAAAAGCTCAGTATATATATGAGTACTCTGATGAATTTTTATCTACTCTGTAAGAATTTTTATACACTATCAAATTCTGTACCATCCTGGACCAGTGTGGACCATACTCTGAAAACCACCTACGCAAGCCAAGAGCAGTAGATGCAGCCAGACTTACGTCCTGTTCTCCTAGATCAAGCAGACTCAGATTCACTCTCTTGTAAGTATGTTTTATTCTTGTGTCATTACTGTTTTGTTTTGAAACGTTCTTTTGTTCTTAAAAGTACTGGAGACAGTACAGAGAGCCTCTGGACTGAGCTACATTGCTAGCTCTTGTTATTTTGCATCAAGGTCTAAGCCACTAACCTCAGCCTCTAAAAGTGCTGGGATTACAGGCAAGTGCCTCCGTTCTGGTCCTTCACTGATTCTTTTCTTTATTTTTTGGCCCCCACCCCCCTGCAACCTCATTCTTTATTTTTGTTTTGCTTTTTTATTCCAGGTCTCACTGTGTAGTCCTGGCTGGGTTCCTGCCTCAGCCTCCAAGTGCTGGCGTTACAGGCACTTGCCCCACATCTGAGTCTTTTTATTTGTGACTTGATTTCGTCTCTTGGGCCGTGTTAGGTATGGTTTCTGATGGCCAGGTAACAGTGAAAGGTGGCCATGAAGGGACTGTCACTGTCCTACAAGGAGCTAGTGTTTCACATGACTGGGAAGGGACCGAAGTCTTTTGTTGTATAGGTCAGGGTCACTAGGTTACTAAATGTTTGGGGACACAGACATTAGATTTTTTTATTTAGTCATAATAAAGAATCTCTACCCAGGTTGATCATGAGTTCTTGGGCTCAAGATCAAGTTCTTAATCTTGCCTTCGGCTTCTGGTAGCTGGGGCTATAGTTATGTACCACCTTCTCTTCTTTCTCTCCTCAACCTTTATTTCTGCAGTACTCCAGAATTAGCCTACAACCTTGTGTATACTCTGCAGATATTCTAGCTCTGAGGTACATTCCCATTCCTTTTATTTATTTAGTATATATTTGGCACCAGGGATCGAACTCAGGATTTTGTGCTTGCAAGGCAGGTGTCAGAACCACTGAGCTAAGTCCTCAGCTCCTCATTCCTTTTTATTTGAGACAGTTGCTGAATTGCTCAAATTGAGCTGAAACTTGGCATCCTCCTGCCTTAGCCTCCCGAGTAGCTGGGATTACAGGTGTGCAGCACACCTGGCTCCTTTTGTTTCTGATATTAGAATATCACAATAAGAAAATTTGAAGACAAGAATTGTCATCATCAGCCAAAAGCCCCTTCCAGAAATGGGAGAAAGGTAGACTCAGACAACTCTGCACAGTGCTTGCTGAGGAAGTCTGGTCAATACTCCCATGGTTCTCGGCCAAGGTGTTCTCCTTAAAGTACATCTGAGATGCTGAGTTGCGGATGTCAACATAAAGCACTCCTCTTCCATCCAGATCCACATGACTATCCTCCTATTGAAACTTATCACTGCTGTATAAATGATAAAGTTTATTATGTACATTTTACCATAAAAATTATGATAGCTTTAAAAAAAATAAAGGGGGAAGGCTAGGGATTTATCTCAGTGGTTCTGGCACCTGCCTTGAAAGTGCAAGGTCTAGAGTTTGATCCCTGGTATCGCATTAAAAAAAATAATAAAGGAGAGAAAAGAACACACAAAATTTGCCAGCCATAATGGTGTATGGCTATAATCCCAACACTCTAGGAGGCTGAGGCAGGAGGATTGTGAGTTAGAGCTCAGATTTGGCAACCTCATGACTTAGACCTATCTCAAAACTCATTCTATTGTATTAACCCTCTAGCTGATAGTGCCAACACTAACTGGGGGATTTTGTCTCTATCTTAAAACAATAACAAAAAATCAAAAGGGCTGAGGACCATATACACACAAAGGAAAACCCAAACATGCCCATAATTTATTATATGTCTAGGGTATGGGAGTGTTACTTTCAATGAAATATCTTAAATATCCAGAGTATTCTTTTTTAAAAATCACCTGTATTCCATTAGCCACACCTTAACGTTTCATGTTATTTCTGATTCTGTCTAATTCCTCTGTTGTAGTCAGGTTATGCAAGGGAATAGATGTAATATAGGACACATAATTTATAGGATTATTTTATAATATTACACAAAATATCAAATGCAGAAGTGTAAAAGATTTATTCACACACCAGAGACTGGAAGGATCTAGCCGAGGACCTGGGTCCCAGAGCAAAGTTCCTCACAAGTCTAACTAAAGGCCTAGACTCCAAGGTAATGCTCTCTATGGGTCTAGCCAGAGGCCAAGAGCCGACGGCAATGTCTTATACAAGTCTGCATCAAACACCTGCATCCAGAAGGCCCAAAGCCTAATGGCAGAAGCTGGAAAGCCTGCGCCCAGTAAGTGGACGATCTGTGCCACCAGGCGGAGGGCTCTGCACTGGAGCTGGAAGATCAGGGCTCCCTGACAAGAACAGCAGCCTCCCTCCCTTGCGACAGGGAGTACCTGAGCTCCTCCGACACTGAGAACAGCCAAGTTCCTACCAGGAAAAGCAGCCGCTGAATGCTTCTCCCAGAAAAATCAACAGTAAATGATCTTCCCCTCTAGGTCTCTTTTTATGCCCCTGGCAACAATCCTCAGCTGGAACTTCCATGCCCAGAACCACACTGACTTATCTGAAGCAGCGAAAACACCAGTGGTTCCAGGCTTCTAGTGTGTGCTAAGAAGGGTGGAGAAAGGCAATGATTGTATTTGACAGCTTGGGACTCACTGCAACATAATCAGCAATAACTCAAAGTATTTTAAAATAAATCTGGACTCAAATCACTCAGATAAGAAAACAGCATTGGGAAAAGTGAATGAAAATTTAAAAAGAAAAAAAAGATGGATTTTGCTTGCAAGAATCACACAGTCCTTTAGATGATAATTCAATCAAAAATATAGCTAAGGAGAACTGCAGCTGGGAACTAAATTTTCCAGAATTTATGTTACAGATCTAATTCAATAAAGATAAAACTGATACAGAATGATGCTCTTGGCATCGTTGTAAATAGTTTAAATAATAAGGAAAAAGTACAGATTATTGGAAAACCAAGATATCTAACTTTAGGAGAACTGCTTAGTAATTTACAGAACTATCAAAAATTTTAGGTAGACATTAAAATTATAATTTAGGTTTATATCACTGGTAAACCTAAGTTATGTTGCCAAAAGAAAATGGTGTTTTGGGATAATGATTATAAATGACAGTTATTGCTTTAAAAGTATTACTACATTCTATATTCTTTCCAACATAGAGCATATAGTGATATAAATACATTCTCTGAACAAGAATTGGTGATTATTTTGTTTTGTTTTTAAGCCAGAGTCTTGTTTTTGTAGTGCGACTGGCCCTGAACTCACTATGTACTACAAGCTGGCCTTGAACTCATGACAATCCTCCTGCTTTAGCCTCTCAAGTGGCAGGATGACAGGCGTGTGGCACCACACCTATCTAGGAGTCTGCTCATTCACAGTTTTTGTGTCAGGATAGCTGAACTACCTGAGATTAAAGGTATTACTGCTTTAATTGGTCAATTTGATAGAAACAGCAAAATCAAATGAAAGAGCCCAAATTTGTCTTTTAGGAGACATTCAGGTTCCTTGGGAGGGAGGAGTCACAGAAACAAAGAAATTCTCATTTTTTATCTTGACTTTCTTTCTTTCTTTTTTTTTCCCCCAAGAACAGTACAGCTAATGTATTTTTAAAAGACATGTTTGCTCAGTCTGACAGCACATATACTAAAAATTGGAACTATACAGAGATTAGCATGGCATGTGCACACAGATGACATGCAAATTTGTGTCATCTGTTTTTTCTTTTTTTAATTGGGGCTTATGGAGTTCAAGAAATTTCTCTTTTTCCTCTTTTTTCTTTAAAGGTTTTTAAAGATGATATCAAGTATCTATTAACAATGGAGAAACTATGGCAGAAAAGGAAACCTCCAGTTCATTAGACTGGGCTTTGTGTTGGCCTGCCAGGTAGAGGGGGAGAGAGCTTGAGTGAAGGCAATTTTTATGGCATTTTGTAGTAAATTCTGTAAAATGCTCTGGATTAATTTGTGGCTTTTTTTGTTAAGAAATTGTTTATAATCTGTTGCATTTGTACTTGTACTCCATCTTTCTTTCCGGATGACTTGGAAAGTGACCGTTCATAGACTTCAGAGTTGTGTGAGCGCTGTGGCTCAGGAGTGAAGAGTTACTAACATGCAGAAGGGCTAGGTGATATTTCTTGCTTCTCATGATGCATGTTTCTGTATGGTAATGACATGGTGGGTAGCTATTAAGGTACTGGAATTGCTACATGCGTATAGGGCCCTTTTGCAATAAAACTGGTTATGAATCAATCCAAGAGTTTAATAACTCTTGGCTAGTGTCTCACCATACATCATTGTGATAGAATATGGGCTTTTTCAAGGGTAAAGATACAAGTCTTAACCACAGTGTAACTTAGTTTCCTAAAAAACAAAAAGTAAAATTGGCAGCTATAGAATACACTATGTGCATTTATAATGGCTATTTTATATATTGTAGTGTCAGCATTTTAAAATTGTTTTCTATTCACAAGTGATGGGGGGAGTCTTGTCATTTAGATGTGTGTAATTTAGAGTCCAGTTGGTTCCCCCCCAGCCAGACTGGACTTGTTGTCTATACAGTAGTAAAATGCTACGTATATTCCTTGCATAAATCCCCATTCTATCGTATTAACCCTCTAGCTGATAGTGCCAATACTAACTGGGGGATTTTGTTTATAAAGGCTCTAGAGTAACAAGTTATTCACACCAGCATCATCTGTTACTAATATTCTAGTTATTGCAGCTTTTCATTGTGTTGTGATTGGTCTCATAATTAGGTATTTTCTGATCTAGGAGGAAACATACTGAGATTCTTTTCCTTGTGGAATTGTGTGAACTTACTGTGGGGGAATGGGGCCTACTGCGCCTATTGAATCTCTGCCAATTAAAAGGCGGTTGGGGGCTGGGGATTTAGCCCAGTGGTTCCGGCCCCTGTCTTGTAAGCGCAAGGACCGGGGTTCGATTCCCCGGGTACCACATACAATACTGGGCGTGGGCAGCAACCGGTACCACATACCACAGTGCCGGGCGTGGTGGCTCACGCCTGTAATACCAGCACTCGGGAGGCAGAGGCAGAAGGATTGCTGTGATGTGAATTGGAGGGCTGAGCTCGGGGCCAACCTGAACCACAAAGTAGAGATCCTGTCTCAAAAAAAAACAAAAACAAAAACAACAACAACAAAAAAAAAACCCACCAAAAAACAAAAACAGGGTTGGACAGGTCTGGTTACTCTCCTGGGAAAATCCATTATATAAAGCCAGCTTTCTGTGCTCGCTTCGGCAGCACATATATTAAAGCCAGCTTTCTAAGTGGTTTTTAAATTCATCTTATTGAAAGTTTTAGGTCGATTATGTATGTTGACTAAATTTGGAAATAAAACTTGTTTATCCAAAAGAAAAGAAAAAGAATTATTTTAAGCCTAGATCTAATCAGTTTCATATTCTTAACTGAGACAGATTCAAAGAAATATCAAATGCTAAGCATTGAAATTTAGGTTTTTTTTGTTTTGTTTTGTTTTTGAGACAGGGTCTGGCTTTGTAGTTCAGGCTGGCCCTGAGCTCACTATGTGTAGGTCAGGCCAGCCTTGGGAACTCAGCAATCCTACTGCCTCTGCCTCCCGAGTGCTGGGATTACAGGAGTGAGCCACCACGCCCGGTTGAAATTTAGTTTTAGATGTAAATGGTGCTGCATATATTAATGTAAAACAACGTTAATTTACTCAAATTTTCAGTTTTTACTGCCTGATATATCTGTGAAAGAAGTCAATTTCTGTGAATCGTTACAATTTCAGATTATTTATGTTTAACGTTTTGTAAAACTTAAATTAAATATACTGTACTATGGACCAAATAAATGGCTTCTGCATTAAACTATCAAAGTAAAAGGAAGAGCTCTTGACCCCGACGTGATTTGAACACGCAACCTTCTGATCTGGAGTCAGACGCGCTACCGTTGCGCCACGAGGCCTCCCTGACCTCACCACCTGACGGATTTCGAGAACAGATGTATCGTCAGAACTGAAGGGCGGACCTTTCTCCTTAGACTCCGCCTCTGGATACTTCGGAGGGGCAGGTGGGAGAAATTGGTTTCTTCATCCATAGATTCAGTATAATCTGATGCTGTCGGGCGACGTGAGCGGCGTTGATGGCGACGGTGGGAGTCCAGCCCCAATTACACGTTTGCATTTTGCGAAGGGCGACAGTCAGAGCTGCAGTTCACATCCAACTTGATTTGGCGCTCGGGCCACGGAAGTCTGCCTTGAATAAAATCAGGAAGGCTAATCTCTCGTTAGCGTTGGTGGTATAGTGGTGAGCATAGCTGCCTTCCAAGCAGTTGACCCGGGTTCGATTCCCGGCCAACGCAAACACTGAGTTTTACTTTGTGAAGTACCACATTGTATTTTTTCCACTTGTTCCCACAGCACAGTGTGGTGGGTTTAATACTGTCACAAGGCCCCCCCTCGTCCCCCAAGGAACTGGCCTCGCGCCTCTCTCACTTCCCGGATCCTGCCACCCTGCTCCCGACCGCGGACGCTCGCGATGATCTTCACCCAGGACTGCGGAGTCTTTGGGTTTAGCGATGCAAATTCATAGACACAGGGAGGCGAAAGGAAGACCCCAAACCTCACTTCATCGTGGGGGCGGGGTTGCCGGCGTCGGGAAGCCTGGTGGGGAATAAAGCTTCGGGCCGCGACCGGAAACGCCTAAGCTGTTAGCGGAAGCAAGCTCAGGGGTTCGAGTCTGAGCGCGAATCTCGTGAGGTGTTTATGCCTTTGGTTCATCTGTGTTTTCTAGGTTTTCATCCACGAGCATTTCAAGGAAAGATACCGAGAAGGAAGAAAAATGTGTAATGTAGCCACACGCTTAAGTTGCCAAGTTATGTGTAGTAAAATATAAGCTGGAGACTTACAGTATAATCTCGAGAGGTAGGACAAACTTTTCCCTTTCTCTCGATTTTCTACTTAAGGTCTTAGCCCGGAATCAATAAAGAAGTGGTATTTAATGGATTTATATAAAATCTGAATGAAAGAAAAAGAAAGGAAAAAAAAAAAAAAAAAAAAACCTCCTTATTCCTCCCCGTCGGGGAATCGAACCCCGGTCTCCCGCGTGACAGGCGGGGATACTCACCACTATACTAACGAGGAACGAGATGGGCGTCAGTTTGCCTGAATCCTAGATGTGGCTGAGATATACCCGAGGTGGTGCTTTGAGCGTTAGCAGCAGGTTTCTCCGGGATTTTCTTCCTAACCACTGAGAAATGCTATCCAGAAACCTGTCTGTATCCGTTTCAGACCGCAACGGAACACGAGTTCTCAGAAAGGCAGAAACGTGCAGGAGAAACCGAAAGAGATAGTCGACGTCCAAGACGTCAGAGATCCGAGTTCTGAGTCTTTTACTCTCCAGGCACAGTCCAAATAGCTTCCACCCGCTTCCACCTCCTCCTGTCATCTGCAGCTGGAGTTTGATGAGCGTCAATCAGACCAAAATCAGACTCTAGTGGCTAAAGCAGGACGTCAAAGACCAGAAAGTGGGTGTCTAGCACGTTCTCCTTTGCATGCCAGGCAAGACTGTTCACTGAACTTTCTTCCACCATCGGTGTCCACTGAGAACAAAAGAGCTCACTGAATGTAGCTGACACTGATCTTTTTCCAGGCAGGCATCTCGCTCCACGGTAAACTCATCTCTTTGATCTAAGGGTCAGCCAAAAATGAACACACGGGCTCGTCCGGGATTTGAACCCGGGACCTCTCGCACCCGAAGCGAGAATCATACCCCTAGACCAACGAGCCGGCACGTGGTAATAGCTTTGGATACTCTAAGAGGTCGTACTGCATTCGCTGTGATTCTAAGGGCACAGGAATGGCGGAAGCGTCCTGAAGCACTTCAGGGACCATCCTCCCCACAGCTGACCATTGTACTCGGGAGCATGTGTCTAAGAATCTCTGGGCTGCTGGCCCTAGAGCTCCGACTCCATCCAGGAACTAGCGTGGTGGAAGTGGGAGGGAGTGGACTGGGTTTGTCCCCACTCCACTTTCTTAACCGCCTTGAGTTCTCAGATTCCTGGTCCTTGTGGTCACAGACAACCGACCATCCCTTAACCTGGTTATCTACCCTTCCCGCCCTCCAGGCCTCGGACCCAGCTCAGCCGTGAAAACTTCTGAAACAAATCGTGCACATGCCTGATCTCAGGAAAATCTTGGGAGAGTTAGAGTCCTGCAATCCCTAGGTAAACAGCACCCCTTCAGTTGTCCCTGCTTCTATTTCACTGGGGTGACTGGCAGGGGCTTCAATAGCCTATAGTCTCTTGACAGTGTCCAATTAAAAGACAAAGGTAATGATTCCCGTGGCCAAAAAAGACACAAGGAAGAGAGGGCGCTGAGACAAGAGGCTGAAAGAGGAGGAGTCCACATCCGGAGCGGAGTAGGGTGGGGCACCACGCCAGATGGATCAAAACAGTCCCTGATGCCTGACACCCCTGTGGACCCTGGCAGCCCAGCTTCCCACCTGTGGGGTCAGGTTCCCTCCTATCTTGAGCTAGCCTCAGCTCTCCGGTTCCCTCAAGGACGGCCCAGTAGCCCTTCCTACATGTTGCCTAAGAACCTCAGAAGTGAGGAAAGCACCATCTGCTCTCACGAGTGTAGTCCTAGGCCAGTAGGACTAGTTTTGGACCTCTAAGTATCCCCTGAGCAGCTGGATGAGCCTCTAGTCTCTGAGAATGCTCATCACACTTAGACTTGACAAAAGTAAGAAAAATTTTGGTGGAGTCGAGTGTGGTGGTGCAGCCCTTGAATCCCAGCACCAGGAGGATCAGCCAGCCTGGGCTATACAGTGAGTTCAAGGCCGGATGGACTCAATTTGCAGCCTGCCACAGGGTATTCTCCCAAAAGATCTCTGACTGGCAGGGCCCGGGTCTTAGGCTGAGTGAACTATCTTGATCCACAGGCCAGTCCATAGATGATTCATGTAGTTTGTGGTACCAGGCCTTTCCTAATGCCCAAACTACAGACTCTATAATGGGAAGGATTTCAATAAGCTCTTGTTTTCTCCTCATCCCAGTCTCATCTCAGATATCCCAACCCAAATAGTGGGGGACAGAGGAGAACCTGTCCTTTTCTGCAAGTGTCACAACCCTTTCACATGGATAAGAGGTTCTTAGGGCTGATCTCCTGGAACCTGCTCTTCCAGTCCACTTTCAATTTGTCATATTGATTTTGTATCAAAATCTTGACAATGAAAGGTGCAATTTTTAGATTTAACTTAGGGGAGTCACAGTGGAGACTGGAGAGAAAGATGGGGTGGGAAATAGAAAAGGGTAAAAAGCTATTCTTTGTACTGAGTTGCTGGCAGACTTGTTGCTCCCAGAACTTCCCTAAGGGAGAACCTGGGCATTCTCTTGAAGTTTGTAAGGTGTTCGTTTATTTATTTATTTATTTATTTATTTTTATTGTCATTGTTTTAATTTTTTGAGATGGGGCCTTGTTTTTTAGCCCAAGCTGGCCTGGGACTTGCCATTTCCTGCCTTGGCCCACTAAGTAATTTCTTCTTCTTTTTTAAATCTTATTTTTATTTTATCTTAATTTTTCTTTTACTATTTTTTATTAGTACACATTTGTCATACATGTTGATCACATTCATCATAGGGAAATGGTATCAGTACATGAGATATCTTCTTCTTCCCTCCTCCTCTTCTCCCTTCAATCCTCCTTCTTCCCATTTACAAAAGCTTTTGTTTCCATTTTTTCTTCTCTTCTCTTTTTTCCTTTCCCTTTCATTTCTTTCCCCTGCCCACTCTGCTTTTGTTTCCTTCCCATCTGAACATATTCTCCCTACGTCCCCATACCTATCCCACGTGGTGCTCCTTAGTCACTCTTAGTCTCTTTCACATAAAACAACGCAATATTAAACTTGCGTGTCCCAATGCATTTCACTTACAATTATCACCTCGAGGTTTATTTTCCTACAAATGACTCAGTTTTATTGTTCTTCATGGCAGAGTAGTGCTCCATTATATGTAGATAAATTTTCTTTATCCATTCATTTATTAAGGGGGAGATGGGCTGTTTTCAAAATTTACTATAAATTGTGTTGCTATAAGGATGGATATGCATATATCACTGTGCTATGATGTTTCAAGTCTTTTGAGAAGATACTTAGGAGGGAAACAGCTGGGTCAAATGGAACCCTTAGTTTTAGGTTTTGTATTTTAAGAGTAGGAAAACTTTTATTGAGAAAGGAAGCTTTTACCTAAGAGAGACAAAGGGTGCTTGAAAAACCTCTAGTTTTAGTGTTTTTGAAGAATCTCCATACTGATTTTCGTAGGGGTTTTATCAGTCCACACTTCCACCAGCAGTGGAGAAGGGTTCCTTCTCCATAACAGCCTTGCTAGCATTTGCTATTTGTTAGTTTCTTGACGAAAGCTATCCTTTGGGAGTGACATGGATTTTAAATGTTGTTTTAATTTGCATTTCTCAAATGACCAGTCATATTGAACATTTTTTCATATATTTATTTGATATCTGTACTTCATCTGAGAAGAGTCTATTCATTTCAGATGTCCATTTTTAGATTAGGTCTTGAAATTTAGAGAGAGAGTCTGACTTTTTTTTTTTTTTTTAGTTCTGTATATATTTTATATGTTAGTCTTTTGAGAAGCAGCTGGTAAAAATTTGTTCTCATTCTGTGGGTTGTATCCTCACTTGTTGGTGGTTTTTTTTCCTATATAAGTGCTTCTTTAAAGATTTTTTTCTCTTCAGATTCCACGTATTATCAGTTACTGAGGCCTTACAGAAAAATCCTAAATTCATCTCATGGCCTGACAGGGTGATGCATGCCTGTAATCCCAGCTCTTGGGAGGCTGAAGCAGGAAGAACAAGGCAAGTTTGAGATTAGCCTGGGCTACTTAGTGAGTTCAAGGCCAGCCTGAACTGCATAGCTAGACCTTGTTTCAACATGCAGACAGGCACACACACACACACACACACACACACACACACTAAAAACTAAATTCATCTCGACCCACAATATTATGTTGCAAGCTGTTAAAATTTCTTTAACCAATCCCATCTTTCCCATCTGTCATGTTGATTATAAGGTTTATCTAGCATAAGTACATAATTTATCTAGCATATTTATAGAATTTAAACATTTTGATTGTTTACTATATTACCATCCTCCTCCCCTTATAAACTCCAGCAGGCCTGGCCTTTTCATCTCTTTGTTCACTGCTGTATTCTTAGGCCCAGGACACCTCTGACCACACAGCAGATGTTAATAGAATACACAGCTGATCCCTGCCTGGTCTTTCAGATTCACCTCACCTGCTACACCTCACCTGACCAACCTCTAGCCTCAAACTAGAAGAGATTCCCTTCTCTTCCCCACGTTGTCACAGCCCTTAGTGCGGCGTGCTGTGCTGTGACTGTGTCTTCCCAGGAGCCCCAGAGAAAGGGTTTGCTTTATTCATTTGCTCATGTGCAGGGTCCAGCCCTTGCTTGACTTGAAGAGATCAATTCCTTTCAGGTTTTACTCGGATATCTCACAGCCTATTCGGGGTCAAGGGATGGTGCCTACTGTCTTCCAGTGAGACTTGGGACCTGTCAGCAGCCCAAGGGTCTTATTTCTGACTGCAGACCAGCATTCTCACTTCCTTCTTCTTCAGCTTGGCTGGGGGCAGCTGATTCACACCCCAGCTCCCGGGAGACTCCGAAGGCCCAGCCCTCTCTATTTTCTGTCCATCTGGTCCCAGCTCCTCAACGGCCTCTTGCCAGAGACCTGATAAGGCCAGGCCGGCCGACAGTCCTGCAGTCTCCTGCCCTACCTGCCCGCTCGTGGAGGGTGGAGGTGACTGACTACGCACTAAAGGTCTGGGGTTCTGACTGCACATGGAAGTCGCACCACAATTTAAAAAATTCTATTTTTTATACTATACATAGGAAATATAAAACTAGGGGCCTCCAACCAGAGGACACAATGACACCCCCCACCCATTAAGTGGCTTGGGTGATAGGAGACGTCATGGGGCACAGGAAGCAAGCCCTATGCCCTGCCGAGAGTAGGTAGGTGGCTGCCGGGTTACGTCATCAGCGACAGTGGCGCGTGGTATCTGCTAAGCAAAGGACGGTGTACACCTGGACATTTCTGCTCTATCTCCCAGGCCTGGCAATTTTTCTCAGCGGCACACCTACGTGTTCTAAGCAGAACTAAGCCCCAGTGTACTATCACATAAAAACAGCAAATACTGTAGATATTGGATTTTGCCCCAAAAAACATTTAACACAAACTCCTAAGCTGAAAGGAATAAAGGCACCGCTGGGATTCGAACCCAGGATCTCCTGTTTACTAGACAGGCGCTTTAACCAACTAAGCCACGGCGCCAACACTGTCAAACCTTTTTTCTAGGGAGCCCTACAGGAAAATACTTGGGAATCTGGCAATTTAAAGTAAATTAGCGCGTTTTGCATAAACCAGCTAATCTTGTATCCCTGAAATTTCCTGCTGTTGAGGGAAATAAATGGAAATTCTCAAAACTAGACAGATGCCCACAGTTTGTAATTTGAGACTGCAGTTGTGAGACAAGGGGTTTTGGATACAGGTCTGTCTCTACCTTGAGGAATAATGTGGGATTTTCGTCGGGAGAAGAAAAGAGGTACGTAGTCGGCAGGATTCGAACCTGCGCGGGGAGACCCCAATGGATTTCTAGTCCATCGCCTTAACCACTCGGCCACGACTACCCATTTTTAGTAATTGCTCCTATCCTGCACCTTAGTCGTCTTCTTCCTTTCATATTCTAACCTGTATTAGACGAATCGGAGGCAAACTTTAGCTTGTAGCATTGCTTTTAGAACCCCCTTTCCAAATCTCTTCTATTTTTCCATCGGCGTCCAGCAAGGGATTCCAGAAAAGGAAAGATGAGGCGGTGTTGAGAGGATTTTTTTCCGCGCGCCCAACCCACCAGGTTATTTCTCTCTCAGCCTTGGGAAGCACCTGCAAGTCAGGTTTTGAGAAGCAGGTGTAACGTTCCGCAATCAGAACAGTTCTGGATAAAAAAAAAAAGTTCGCTCTGAGAGCACCTGGCAGCAAAAAGACAAAATAAGCTGCTGTGGCCCGTACGGGGATCGAACCCGCGACCTTGGCGTTATTAGCACCACGCTCTAACCAACTGAGCTAACCGGCCGGCTCTTGAGAAAAAGAACTTGTATCTCTACATAAGGTATTCTTACTAGTACATGCTCAAACTCATACAGCTGGAGCGCGCGGATGACTGCTTTCCAAACTCAAAATGAAACCAGTCCGGAACAGCCAGGAGGAAAAGCTCTCTAAGTAGCTTTAAGAGGTGTGGCTTGATTCTACAGCTCCATCTAGCGAGTAGCTCTCAGGAAAGAAAAGAAAATACACAGAGCCCAACAAGCCCAAATTCTAAAATCCCTCTGTGCGCCATCTCATGGTATCTACTGACATCTGAGAGGATCTACCTGAGGCCTGGCCCTGGGGAAACCCGTGATGACTTTCCACTGGGGTCCTGCAATTGAAAGACTTGGCTTCCTCCCATAGTCCTCCTTGTGCTTGGGGCTTCCACATCCACTTCGGCCTTCCAACATTTCTAGTCTCATAGTTAAACCCAGACCCAGTTTTGCCAACTGAGATCACCAGGCTGTTGTTTTCACCTCTGACTCAATTTATTTCTGGGTGTCCTGACTGCTTCATTCCCCTGCTGGACCAGCAGCTCTTCTCCAAATCACTCTGTGCCTTTGGCACAGATGGCTGAAATGATGGTGAGTAGGCCAGGACTAGGAAAGGTGGCACCCCAGAGATAAGCATACAGAGAAACATCCCGACAGAAGTTTATTGGAGGCCAAAGGGCTTATGACCAGCACCCTCATGAGGGGCAACTCTTTGGTTCTGCTGGTTGGGGGCACAAAGGCAGAGTCCAGCTACTTCCCACCACCTGTGTGGGTGACTTGACCTTGATCAGAGGAAATACCAACTGTCATGATTGGCTGTTCCCACACTAACCTCAGGAAGCCTGGCTCCAAAATAAGTTTTAGTAGGGTAGCAGTTGTGAACCAAGAGATATGGGGTCTACGTTCAGTGACAGAAAGAGAAGATACCATAACAGGAGGACAGAGCTGGAACCCAGGCCTCAAGGGTCCCAGAAAAGCACAAAGAACTTCCAGGCCACTTTTGTAATTCAGATCAACAGGAGGAGGCAGAGGCTCCCAGGGAGCCAAGGTTCTCGGGCTCCTGGATAGAGAGACAGGCCAGCTGGAGCCTGGGATTCATCTTTGTCAGGAGAGGGTGCTCTCCACACTGGAACCGCTGTAGCCGGGGAGGTTCTGAAATGGAAGGAGGGAAAAGCTGGCCTCAGACATGTAGTTTTTAGTTTCCACTTGCCACTCTCCTCTCGAAGCCCAGGAATTCCCCTCTTAACCCCTCTTCCCTCTTCCACCCTGGACCTCATCCCTATGTACCACCCTTACCTAATGGGGCAATATTACAGGGTCTCCTCTCAAGCTCAAAAGAAAGCACAACAGGGCGGAGGACGGAGGGGCTGGTACACAGTGTCCTGAGGAAGAGTGTCCAAGGCTCATCCATCTCGGCTGAAGACTAGAAAGTGAAAGAGTTACTCAGAATCCACGCTCCTGGAGTTCAGTCAAATCTCAGGAACCCAAGCAACTGAGCGCCTATCTCTTGGTCACACCTCACCTCCAGGTGGGCTCCAGGCCGTGGAAACTGCAAGGTCACTTTCCCTGGCCCTCGGGCTAACTCTAAGAGGGCAGTCCACTCGCTGGGACACAGCCCTAGGGCTTCTGCCACATGCTGATTCTTACAGGTCACCATAGCTTCAGCAGTCCCATCCTCTACCAGAAGCCTAGGAAAAGAGACGGGGCAAAAATTCCTAGGTTGCCAATCCCCTGAACCTAACACGTCCCCTTCCCCATCATTTCCAATCTTTAGCGCACTTAATCCTCATTCATACAAAAGCATCTATTAAGCAATTCGAGGCAGCCAGGACTTAGGTTAACATAGACACATGAGGCTTGTCTAACCATGGGTGCCCACCTGATGCTGGCCTGGCTTACTGACGTCTGGGTGGGGCAAGTGGAGCCCTGGCGAGTACACCTTCCCTGGGATGAAAACAGGTGGGAAAGTGAAGGGTTCCACCACACCCCTCTGACATGCCATACCCAGCTCAGCCCACCCTTCTGTACCTGGGGAGACAGACTGCTGCAGTGAGCACACACCCACAGGAGCTGAAGGCTGAAGACAGAAACCACATGGCAAGAGGCAGTGGCCCGGAAGGGCGCCTGACTACCTCGTCGAAGTTCAGCCAGGTAGATGCGGGGCAGGGGAACACTAGACAGAAAGAGACAGGGGTTAAGAAACAGAAAGAAAGCTGGAGGCAATGACACATTCTTCTAACCCCAGTGTCTTGAGAGGCTAAGGCAGGATGATCATGAAGACCAGCTGGAGCAACTTAACAGATAATCATCAACTACTTTTCAGATTTCAACATCAAGATATTATCCAAGAGATAATTGCTTTTTAGACTGAAAAGCATTCAAAAGCCTAGAACATTAAATATTTCTGGGTAAAATAATAGGTTCTTTTTATTTAGAGCAAAATATCCTGACCAACATACTCTTCTGGGATTGGAGAAGACTCTAGTTATGGCAAATGCCCTGCAGTCAGGAACATGAGTGAATGAGATGTGGGTGAGACCATGAAGTTCAGGGATCAGGGACTGGGCACTGACCTGACTGTGGCCTCCGGGGGGAAACTCAGGACCTGCACGTAAGTGGACGACTGGAAACAGCAGTAAACATTGTGGGATCTGTGAGTGAAAGAACAGTAGGGAGGAAGAGAGAGCAGTTAAACCTGGGGTAGCAGCTGTACTCAAGAGATCACACTTGACAGGGTTGGCTTCCCCCTTACCCTTCAGGACAGACCCCGACCCCAGCTTTACCAAAGCAGAGGGAAGAATAAGGAAAGAAGGGTCTGCAAATCCCAGCAGGGTAGAGGTCTAAATGGGAACTAACGTACTGAAGGTAAGCAAAGAATCAGTGTGATTCCAAGATTCTGGGAGGCCGAGATAGGAGGAATGCAAAGTCAGAGCTCAGGCTGGGTAATTTAGCAATTTCCAAGACCCTAAACCAAAATAAAAAAAGGGCTGGGTATGTAGCTCAGTGTGAAGGCCCTTGTTCACTCCTCAGTAGTGCAAAAATAGGGGAGAGAGACAAAGAAGAGAGCAAGTAAAGAGGTGTTGCTACAGCACAATTAGGTGGGGTAAGCATCCAATAGGAGCACATTAGCAGGGAAAGCATGGCCACATGACATAGATCTTTACCTCGAAACCTTTTTCTCCAGCTGGCTAAAGTGGACTTGAGCTCCTGGCAAGAGCCCTAGAGGGAGAGGTAAGTGTGGTTCTTCCATGTAGATGTCCAGGTGAGGGGGAAATTCACACTTAGCAGGTTCTGGAGTGACAGTTAGCTTCACACACTTTCTCAGGGCCTGAGTGTTCCCTGCAGGAGGAGAGGGAGCTCATGGGATCTGTGGGGCCACAAGTCCCATCACTTAGTTCATACCTGCCCCCAAAAGAATGTCCATTACCAGGCTTTGTCCAGCAAGGGGCCACGAGTGGCTCACACACTGTCCGTGACAAAATCTCAGCTGAGAAAGATACCAAGGAATCGGTGAAGCTGAAAAGTGAAATACACAGGGAAACCAGGCATAAGAACATAAGAATGGCGAGGACAAGGCCAAAGTCAGAAGCAGGAGTCACAATATCTGCTACGATGTCACCATCATGTGGAGCTGTTAGAGCCAAGTGTGGTGATGCACACCTGTAATCCAGCACTCGGGAGGCTGAGGCAGGAAGACTGACAACAATCTCAGTCTGGCCGGGATTATACAGTAAATTTAAGGCCAACTTAAACCACAAAGCAAGACAAATAAACACATAACCTATTTCGGACAACCTTGGGCTCCACTAAACTGCTCACTAAGAGTAACAGAACATGAATTTAGGGCTTGAAGCAGGACATTCAAAAAGTGTACAACTTGAGAACAAAAAATAATGTCATCTGCACCACTTTGAAAGCAGAGGCCTTACTAGAGGGTTTCTCTTCAGTCTACACCTATATTTTTGCCTAGAGTCTCTATTAAGCCATCACTTACAGTCTATGCCTTGAGCTCAGTGTCCCCTTCCTCAAAATATAAATCTTTGGAAACATTTAGTTTTTTGGGAGAGTGACTATGTAGCTCAGGCTCACCTGGAGTTCCCAGTCCTCCTGCCTCAGCCTTCTGAATCCTAGGATTATAAGCATGTGTTATGATGCCTGGCAGAAACATTCACTCTAATAGAAACCAATCTCATAAAATAATTACAGACTATCTAATACGGTTTCTTTTTCTTTACGTGGAGAATTTCTCTGCCGCTTAATCTTTTCTTTATTTTTAATGCCAAAATAAGATACAATTTATTATACAGAAAAGAAAAATTTCTCATCCAAAATAGAGAAATCTGTACAACTTTATCACAATTAATATATACATGAACAGTACAAATTTATACCACTTCATAATTTACCAAATAAAAGATGATTAACAAAGTTCACAAAATAGATGGTTTGTTGAAAAGACATTTACTAAATTAAGTACAAGGAAAATTACAAACCAGACCTCCACTTTCCAAAAATAAGTCTACTCAGTCTTAGAAAACTACAAGTTAGCAAATGTACAGAGAGCTGGCTGCTGCTAACACCACAGTTGAGACTGGTTTCGAAGGGGTCTTTTTTTTTTCTTCTTTTTTTCAGTTTCTTGAGACAGGGTCTTGCTTTGTAGTTCAGGCTGGTCCTGAACTCACTTTGTAGCTCAGGCTAGCCTGGAATGCAAGGCAATCCTCCCGCCTCTGCCTCTAGGCATGAGCTACCACACCCAGCATCCCTGTATGTGGTACCAAGGATCAAACTCAGGACCTTGCTCTTGCTAGATAGGCGCCGGAACCACTGAGATAAGTCTCTGGCCCTGAAAGGTTCTTTTTTATTTTTACTTTTTTAAGTTTTTTGAGACAGGGTCTCACTTTGTAGTTCAGGCTGGCCCTGAGCTCAGCCTCAAACTCATATCACAGCAATCCTCCTGCCTCTGCCTCCCGAGTGCTCGGATTACCAGGGGTGAGCCACCATGCCCGGCACTGTGGTATGTGGTACTGACTGCTGCTGGGGTGAGTCTCCACGACCAGCATTGTTATGTGGTTACCGGGGATCAAACCCAGGTCCTTGTGCTTGCAAGACAGGCGCTGGAACCACTGAGCTATATCCCCGACCCTGAAAGGTTCTTTTTAAAGCCTATTTCCATGGCAGTTTCTGGTCATTTGTTACTTTCAATGCCAAAAACAATACCAGGTCTGCCTATTTCCCTGGGTCACACTTACTAGTTGCTCTTTAGGTATATTTATACATATTTAAGGGCCAGGTAAAAATCTTATTGTAAAATTTACAGGACTACCATGTTTGAAACAAACTTTTCTACTAAGCTGGCAAAAAAGATTATGGGTAACAATTTTCAAGTGTAACAGAGCAAATTCCTCCATAAGACAAGACTGCAGAAAAAGATGTTCTGAAGTATGTCTTTTCATTAGAGGGATTGATGTTTGTGGGAGAAACTGAAACCATCCTAGGGCTTCACTCCCTAGCAAACAGTGATCATACATTTGAGCTCACAGGCTCTTAAATCATGGAAGGGTGCTGTCCAAACTGTGGCAATGTCACTTAGAAAAAAGTTTTTACTGCCGTGTCTTGTGCCAGATCTTCATAGCTGCAACATGGCTTTAATGCAATCATCCGTCCCCAAGAGGAGCCCGCCCAAAGCAAAAATCAAATTTATCCATCTATTATAAAATGACTCATCGATGGACTCTATCTTTACCCAACACAGTCATCATACTGTAGTTTTTAGAAAGGCTGGTTCTGCCCAAGAGAAGTTTCTCCTTACAGTTGATCCTACATGTCTACCCTGTGGATGTTCGTGCTGTTTGGTGCTGGGGATCAAACTCGGGATCTTGCACTTGCAAGGAGGCATGGTGCCACTGAGCAAAAATCCCCAGACCCAAAAATTTAATATTCACCCCGCCCACCCACTATACTCAAGATCTTGTGCTTGTGAGGCAGGCATGGAGCTACTAAACTAGATCCTTGTGAGTTTTGAGTGTTATCTCCTGCTGGTGAGGCTCAGTACAGCACACGGATGAAGCCACCCTCTCTACTTCGGTGGGACACTTTGTGGGGTCAACACAGAGTGCAAACTCCACAGAAGTCTGAGGAGCCCCTCACGGCTCAGTCCAACTTGCATGCTGCTCTTGTCCAACGAAAGGATCCATTTTATGGTTGATGCCAATAGAGAGCTGTACCCTGATCTTTTGCACAGCTTTTCTGGGAACCAGTGATGTTTATATTTTGTCGACAGCTCCTGCCGGCTCTGGCTGAAGGTCTGCAGCTGTTGTTCGCTTATGAGCCCCTTGGTGCAGAGGAACCTGAAGATGCGGTCTTGCCTATCACGGTGGTAGTCAAGTGTAGAAGGGATGCACGGGGGCGGCAGCTAGGACTTGCCCCTATGGTGGAGAGGTCACCCGGGCCCCCTCACAGAACAGATAGCTGAGAAGAAGGTGAGGGTGTTTCTTCCTTTTTTTTTTTAATGTAAAAAAAGTTATTTGCCAGACAAGAGGTGGCAGAAGAGGAAAAGACGAGGGATGTCGGCTAGGTCACATTGCTCAAACCTCCTGTGCGTCTCTGGCTCCAGTTCTGTAGCCTCTGAGGATTCCAAGAGTTGCTTTTCCAGCTTGTGGTGCCTCCGCTACTTTTTCTTTTGGACTTGCAGTCACTCCAAGCAGCTTACATGAGGAAATATCATTCTTGTTCCTACAGCCGTCATCGAGCCGCTTGCACTGAACAAGGACTCTTTTCTACCTTTTTAAGCTTTCTTGCCTACATCTTCTTATGTTTCTCCTACTTCCTTTCAGTGCTGAAGTTTTTCCTTAAGTGTGAGAATACTTCCTAGGGGAAAGATATCAATCACAACTTCCTTCTTGCACTGATCACTCCTTTATAGCTAAATCGTGCGAGAATCATGTTGCTCAGGACAAAGGTATGAACCTGTAGTATCAGGTACAAGAGAGAATGATACGAGACTGTTCCAAACCCAGGAGAGTGAGGCCAGACTGGGTAACACCAAAATTTTTAAAAAGGAGAGAAGGAGCATACATTGTAACAGAATAGACTATTCACCAAACCCAACCTGTGCAGCGAAGACAGTTGGCCAAATTACCCAAAGATGCTGGCAGATACTTACTTCCCACTGAACAAGTCAGTCAGGGAGGACTTAGGCAGTGTGCTGTGGACGCTGAGCTCCTCTGGCACAACTTGGGAGCTCTCAAGTTCCAGGGTCCATTCATCCTGGATGGTGAGGCAGGACGAACATCCAGCCAACTCTAGAGGACGCTGAGATATGCAGGATGAACCCTCTGATTCAAACACAGATGTCTGCCAGAAAGTAGGAAGACAACAGCCTCTGAGCGGTCAGGCCAGAGGGAGTGTCACAAAACCTTCCACTACACTTTCTGCAGCCTGGTAAAGAAAGAGATCTCAACACAGACAGGCCCAAGCGCTTTAGGAGACTTGGAGGGATGAGCACCAGCATGCCTTCTCCAGATTCCAGCCCAACACAGCTTTCTGGGGAAGGGGAGGATGAGCTAGGGCACTCACGGAGTTAGGGATGACAAGTCGGTACACTTGCCCTGGGTGCAAGAATGTAAACCAGCGGACTGAGGAGCCAACAAAGACGAGGAGAACCTGTAAGGAAGGACAGCAGGCTGCTGTGTCCCAGCCCAGTTTGGACATGGGAGACCAAGCCCTCAGTGCCAGAAGCCCTGCTTTACCTTCTGATACTTGTTCTCATCTTTCAGGGGCTCAGGTGGGCCCCATCCAGTTCCCTCCTTCCTCTGGGTGCCCCCAAGCCAGATCCCTGACACTTGGAAACTGAAGGAAGGTTTGAGCACCTCTGTGCTGGCTCTTGAGGAGGCACAAAAATTCAGCTTCATGACAGTCTCCTTGTGGTTCAGCAAGAATAGCCGGCTCTGTGCTTCACAGGATCCCTCTGGGCTGGTGGGCTCTGTCTGAGGAGGTGCTGAGGGAGTGGGTGAATAAAGTGCAGATCTGGGCACAGGCAGGATCAAGGAGTCGGCAAGAAAGAACTGTACATAGACTCTGTTAGAGAGACAGGGACAGATCTCTTATGATGCAGGCACTGTGTGTTTTGGGTCTCAGCATTTTCCCACTCAAATTCAGGACAGCCCTGCCCTGAGAAGCTGACCTGGCTTGCCGCTTTTGGATGAAGTCTCTGGTGCCCAGCTCCTTCCATGAAGGAAAAGTGCTCTTGACATTCCTCTCTATGACCAACTGGAACTTCTCGGCCCGCACCAGGCAGCCTACAAGAAGAAAGTCCTCTATTTTGGCAAGAAAAGGGAACTGCACTTTGGGCAGTTTGATAGAACACCCTGCAGATTTCTCTGGCCATCCAGGCCAGAGCTGATTCCCTCCATGCCCGGCCACTCACCTCCCAGGGAGCAATACTACCTAGGAGAAACTATTCCATCTTCACGGACAATCCTGTATCTGGGCTAAAAGGCTTTGATTGGAATTCTTCACAATCCCTAAAAGGCCTGCTCTGGGCTGGGGATGTGGCTCAGTGATAGAGCTCTTGCTCTGCATAAGGCCCTGATTTCAATTCCCCAGCACCACCAAAAAATACATAAATAAAAGGCCTGCTCCTAACTTTCAGTAATTCTCCTCACTAGGGTTTTTCTGTTTACCAATCCTAGTAAACTAAATAAAACTGTTCTTCCAAACCAAGAATGTAAGAAACAGGAGTTGTTAGGAGTCATGGGGTAGGGGTGGATATGCTGGGAACTGTACTTCTAGTTAAGGGTCCACTGGCTGTCTCTCTACCTGCCATACTAGCTTCCCAAACCCCTCCTCAAAGCTATTGATCAACATTTGTCACTTTAGCATCTCTAGCAAACCCCAGCAGATGTTTCTTCTTAGCCCACTCCTCATAACCAATTCTAAAAACCTCTACCCAACCAGCACTACCTTTCCACTTTTAAACTCCATACCTATGAGCCGCGGGTCAGTGACAGGCTGAGAGTCCCTGGCCAGGAGCAGGCAGGGCAGGGAACCACTTTGGTCTCTAAGTCGTAGATAACCTTTGTGAGATGAAGCTACCAGAACCCCGAGTAAAACCTGTAGGAAGAGTCAGGGAGGTGGCACATGACTTAATCCCAGTACTCTGGAGGCAGGGGGAGGAGGATCTTCACACATTCAAGGACAGCCAGAGTTACATAGTTAGTTTGAGTCCAGCCTGAGTTCAGCAAGAACTAAGGCTGACTCAAGCAAGATCTTGTCTCTGAAAACAAACAAACAACAACAAAAGACCAAACAACAAGGGCTGGGGATTTAGCTCAGTGGTTCCGGCGCCTGTCTTGCAAGTACAAGGACCCGGGTTCGATCCCCGGTAACCACATACCTATACTGGGTATGGAGACTCACGCCCAGCAGCAACCAGTACCACATACCACAGTGCCGGGCGTGGTGGCTCATGCCTGTAATCCCAGCACTCAGGAGGCAGAGGCAGGAGGATTGCTGTGATGAGTTTGAGGCTGAGCTCAGGGCCAGCCTGAACTACAAAGTGAGACCCTGTCTCAAAAAACCTAAAAAAAAAAAAGACCAAACGACAACGACAACAACAAAAATCCAAAACAAAACAACCTGTAGGAAGGTCAAGAATCAAATATTTATTTATTTTCCCCAATATTAGGGATTGAAGCCAGGACCTTCACACAAAGCTACATCCCCAGTCTTTTTACATTTTCTATTTTGAGCAGGTGTCACTAACTTGCTAAATTATCCAGGGTGGGCTTGAACATACAATCCTGCCCCAGCCTTCCAGAGTGCTAGTTAGGAGTGTAGGTGTGCACCACCACATAAAGTTCCAAATATTAACTGACAGTAAGCATCTCACCCAGTACCATGTTAAATGTGAGCAGACTAAGTGAACAAAAAAGGTGTTTCTCTGATCAAAGGGCTCATTCTCAAGAGGGGAAGATAGACAGGAAAAAACACGAAAACATTCATACATTTAGTAGCAAGAAATACAGTACACAACCAGAGTTAGAGAGATGAGACCATGTAGGACATCACTGGACATAATGAGAAGTTTAAGCAAGAGAATTCTATAATCCAGTTTACATTTTTACTGCACTCTTTCTGTTTGCTGCAGGAAAAATGAATTAATATGGACCAAAAGTAGGTGGGACAGTATAGTGCGGAGGCTGGTATAGTTAAAATGCCAAAAAAATGACAGTGACTTGGACTAGAGTAGAGGCAATAAGGATGGCAAAAGGAGGAAGTTCCCAAGCCTTGTGGAGCCTCTTACCTGGGCTGGGTAGAAAGCAGAGGGTCGCAGGCAGAACCAGGACCAGGCCAGGCGTTGATTGAGCTGGCTGCTGGTTAAGTAGGCAGCCTCTGGGAGGGGCAGAAGGGCTTTAGGGTCAAAGGAGGCCCAAGCCTTCTGCTGCCCTTTCTCTGCCAGCAGTGCCAGAGTGGGGAAAGTGAAGGGGGTCTGCAGCCGAGCATACTGTCAGGGAGAGAGGAGGAATTGGATTGTGTCCCCTGTGCCCTGGTGTCCTCCAGTACATCTGTTCTGCCACCCAGCTTCCCTTGCATCCTCATACCTTCTGGAGGGGACAGTGATGAGGTTCTTCAAGGATCTCATTGTGTACATTCCGTACAGCACTGCTTGGTGGAGCTAGATTATCCAAGGCAGAAGCCAGGAGTTGCAGGCCCAGGCAGGGGTTCCCAGGAGAGGAATGATGCAGCAACTGGTGGTGTCTCAGCACATGGGGACACAGCCTGGGCCAAGAAAAGCAGCCTGGTTACCTTCCACCAAAGTCTGTGTCCCTTGCAAGATCCTGCTTCCCTGACAAAGAGTCCTACTCACACCACCTCCCTCCCCCAGCCCCTCATGCTCCTCACTTGTGGGTCAGCTCCACCAGGGCCCTGGAAGCCCACAGGTAGAGGGGGAGTCCTAACTGAAGTTTCCATATCAGCTGTTCATACAGGGAGGCCCCATAAATGTGGTGGGGTGACTGAGTCCCAGGCTTCTGACAAGAAAAGCTCCGAAGCAGAATGGCACCACGGAGGCAGGGCGCTAGCACTGGCCTTGTTGTCCCTCCACCCACTGCCTGGAGGAGGTGAATATCCTGGAGCTGCAGAGAAACAGAAAAAGCATAAAACCAGAGGTGAGGCCCCCATCTCCACGACCCTAGACTGTCCCTGCTGCCTATGTCCCAAGAGAAAGAAATACAAGTGCCCCATGTTGGCTGTTGTTCCCCTCCAGACTTTATGCCTCACTGAAAATACAACCTACTCTCAGAGACTAGCATCGCCTCCCATGAGCTCCTCAGTATGAGGGCCTGGTGGCTCCTGGCTGCATAGGAGTGGCTCTGCCTTCTCACCAGGCTGCCTGAGATCCTCCTGGTCTATTCCTGTGCTTTAGCCAGCTCCTCCCCAACTCAGAAGGGCCTCTGTGAAGGGGGTGCTTTATTAGCGACTCCTCCACACAGACTGTGTCTCCTGTGCCTGGGTGTCCTCCAGTGTATCTGCAAAGACTACTGCAGCCTTTATAAGTAAGCTCTTGTCCAAGTTATTCATACAAAAAGCACTCCACGCCAGGTGTGGTGGCACACACTTGTAATCCTGGCACTCTCAGAAGTTAAGGCAAGATTTTTAAGTTCAAGCCCAGTGTTGGCAACTTAAGTGACTTAGTGAGACCTGTCACAAAATACAAAAGGGCTGGGAATGGATCTCAGTGCGAAGGCCCAGGGCACAATTCTCAGGATCACCACCACCACCACCACCCTCTAAACACCGCCCCCCCCCACACACACACAAAGAAAGAATGGTTTTCTTTCTAATATACCACTTATTATTTTATACTTTTCCAAAGAAGCTTCACCTTGTCACCACCCTGCTGATACCTCTCACATACCTCTAGACAGACGCCAGGTCGCATAACCGCCCTGAGGGCATGGAACTGCTGGTATGCAAGGCAGAGTTCCAGCTTCCCGTCCAACTCATAGAGGCCAGCGGGCTCATTCAACATGCCAGTGATTGTTCCCTGTGAAGAGGCCAGAGGTCCAGTTGGTCACCACCACAGTCTTCCTCACCAGAGATCCCATTTCCTGTCTGCAAGCTGTAGGATCTTTTCCCTAGGCTTACCTTATAATGCAAGAGTGTAGAGTTCCGGAAGAGACCTTCTTGCTCCTTCCTGTCTTTCGAGTTGCCGAGCATGGGGAATGGTTTGGGCTCAGCTTTCAAGAAGAGCCCTTCTAGTTCCAGCTTTTGCACACATTCTGGATTTAGCAGCATCAGATGTGAGGAGGGAGTGGTTGTCCAAACACAGTAACGGTGACCATGGATCCTGGATACTCGCAGTCCTGTTAGCACATAGTCTTCACCAGGCCGAAGGGCTCGATGCCACACCAGTTGGGCAGGGATCTACCATATGTGGAGGTGGACGATACAGTGCCTAAGATGCTCCCTATGATGCTGTCCCTCCTCTGCCAGAGTTCCTTGTCATCACAGTTTGACCTCAAGACCTGCTCCTCCTGAGTTTTTCCTGTCACTTCATCGTCTCTATATCTGCCAATTAAATCTTTTTTTTTTTTTTTGAGACAGGATCTCCCTCTGTGGTTCAGGCTGGCCCTGAGCTCAGCCTCAAACTCACATCACAATCCTCCTGCCTCTGCCTCCCGAGTGCTGGGATTACAGGCGTGAGCCACCACGCCCGGCACTGTGGTATGCGGTACTGGTTGCTGCTGGGTGTGGGTCCCAGTATGGTATGTGGTTACCGGGGAATCGAACCCGGGCCCTTGCGCTTGCAAGACAGGCGCCGGAACCACTGAGCTAACTCCCCGGCCCTGCCAATTAAATCTTAAGCCACAGATTTTCAGGATTTCTGCTTTCTCACTGGTGATATCAATTCTTTCCTCAAGATATAAATCATCCTTAAAATTTCCTTTAAAATATATAGATATTCCATTGAGAAAATGATGCTTTTTAACACTTCCCAACTTCCACCCCACAACAATATAAGCAATACTGATCTATGTCATCAATATGTTTAAGTACAAATGAATCCACTTGCACTGGTGTTATATTGGGATTATAGGTGCCCTCTACCACAATCTGGCTATGAAGGTAATTTTATAGTTTTTGTCTTTTAGGTTTTTTTTTTTTTTCTTTTTTGGTGGTACTGGGGAATTGAACTCAGGTCCTTGTGCTTCAAGGTAGATGCGGGACCAGTTGAGCTAAATCCCTGGCCCTATACAGTATTTTTGGTGGGCCTGCATCTTAACTCTGATCCATCAGAGAAGGTCAGGTGTGGAATTTTCCACTTAGTACATCACTGCAACACTCAAAAAGTTTCAGATTTGGAGGGATTTTGCATTTCTGATTAGGGCTGCTTAGTCTGTATCTGGTTTGTCCAGGAGGAGAGGACAGCAAAGGATGATTCAAGGAGAAGGCAACAATACAAAGATGCTCAGAATTCAGAATAATCCAGGCATGGTTTGGGCAATGGAAACATTGGTAATGACAGAAAAGAGGGAATGTTGCTGGGAGTTGCAGAAAACAATATAGGAGAGCTAAGATAAGCAGAAAAGCTCAGAAATACCAAGAAGGTGTCACGTGGCCTGGAGGAGACAGTAGGACAGACGTGGAAGAAATTTAAGCCTGAAGAACAATGTTTCGTGTTAAACATAACTATCTAAAGTATGCTTCTCCCATAGGCACAAAAGGCACCTCTATCTTTCTCTGGAGCTGACAGGAGCTCAAGGATTGCTCAGAAGTAGAGAGGGTGCCCAGTATGAAGCAGGCCCTGGGATTAAGCCCTAGAGTAACAACAACAAGCCCCTAACACTGAACTCAAGAAACTTCAACTTCAGTTATCTGTGCTCAATTTTGCAGACCTCTATTTCTACTCTGAACCAGCTGAGTCCCACCACCAGGATATCACAGCTCATCATGAGGTAGTGCTGAGCCCTTACTTAAAACTTACCGCACAGGACAAAACAAGTAATTTACAGTGGTCTGACTGAGCAAATGCATGAAGGCTCTGAGTGCTTTCACTCTCCATCTCTCCCTTCTCGCTTCTTCAGTCAGATGCTGAGGTCCCCCCTTTCCCTGTCTGATGCCAAGATCTGAATGCCTATCCCCTAAAATCAGCCCTTTCTACCCTTGACCCGTGACTGTACTGATACTGTATTACAAAGCTCTATCTCAATTTCTTTCTAAGGTAGAAATTTCACTTGGGGAAGACAGATCCAGGCCATCACAGAGCCAAACGATGTTAACTTGTTCTTGCTGGGCCTCTTTTGCTATTTGGCAGTCTCTGTTACCCTGAATCTTTCCTCTCCTTTTCAAAGTGTAGCCCTTCAATTTCAGGAGATAACTTCAGCTCCTTGGCTATAGAAAAGATTCACTAAGGAGCTGGGGATTTAGCTCAGAGGTTCTAATGCCTGGCTCACAATCACAAGGTCCTGAGTTCAATCCATAAAAAAAAAAAAGATTCACTGGGGTCATCAGAAAGTCTCCAGCATGTCTGTTCAGCAGCCCATATACACACCAAGAGCATCCCTGCATGGCTGCAGGGGCAGCTCAGTGATACAGCATGCATGTGTAAGGCACTGGGTTCAATCTTACAGCACCTCCGCCAGAAGCTCTCTTGCCTTCACCTCCCAGGTTTATTCTAGAGGCCACATTTGCCCCTCAGACAGCTTTATGTTGTCTGCCACTGTACTTATAACTTACTACCCTATAGAGCCACTGCTGATGTATTCATTAAGAGCTGCCGAAGGACAAGAGCCATTACCTTACTCATTTCTGTGCCTCTAACTGACTGAGGCACCTAGTCTATAGTGCATGTTCAAAAATAAAGGCTGAGGGCTGGGGATTTAGCTCAGTGGTTCTGGTATCTCCCTGCCAAGCGCAAGGTCCTGAGTTTGATCCCTGGTACAGTGTACTGGTGCAGTGCCAGGTGTGGTGGAGGCAGAGGCAGGAGGAATGCTGTGAGTTAGAAGCTAGCCTGTCAGGGCCAGCCTGAACTACAAAGCAAGACCCTGTCTCATTCATTCATTCATAAATAAATGCTGAGTCTTGGTACTGGTAATTCTCCAGTCTAGTATATTGTCAGACTGTCTCCAGGAGGAAAAGTATTAGCTGACCTAAAAATAATCAACAATAAAAGCCAAATTTCTCTTTCTTCTTTTTTTTAAGGTTTTTTGAGACAGGGTCTCGCTTTGTGGTTCAGGCTGGCCCTGAGCTCAGCTTCAAACTCACATCACAGTAATTCTCCTGCCTCTGCCTCCTGAGTGCTGGGATTACAGGGGTGAGCCACCACACCCGGCACTGTGGTATGTGGTACTGGTTGCTGCTGGGATGAGTCTCCACGTCCAGTATTGTTATGTGGTTACCTGGGATCCAACCCGGGCCCTTGCGCTTGCAAGACAGGCGCTGGAACACTGAACTATATCCCCGGCCCCATGTCTTTCTTCTCTTTTTTAAAAAAATATATTATTCAATGTCTTGAGTTAAGATGATTAATTTGGCCATTCTTTTACCATAGGGGAAAGATAGTCATTCTGGCAATTTTCAAAAATGTCATAATGGATGCAAAAGCTATTGCCTCAAATGAACTGCATGGCAAGAAAGTCTATTCCTTACCTTTATACCCAGACAATAACACTGCCTGGAAGTTTCCCTGCATCGCACTGTTCCAGAAAAGCACTCCCTCAGCCACCCTCCTTCCCTATATAGTTCCTTTAAGAAGTTATCTTTCCCACTGGGAGTTCAGCACTGCTCCCACACCCGCATGCCCTTGAGATGACCCTGAGCCTCACCTGCACAATGATGGGCACCTGGCTGACAGCCCGGCTGGCAGTTGTGGGTGATTCACCAAGAGACAGGACGAAGCATGTCTTCTCTTGACCTCTTACCAGAGAACTCAACCAGACCAGCTTCCCAGCTAGATTTGGCTGTACATCTCTGAGCTTGCTTCTAAGAGGAAAAGGAAGGGAAGATGGCATTTTTATTTTTCTCTACAGATGTCTTCCCTTCCAATGTAAATAACAACCTGATAGTGAGATAAAATGTCCATAGTGCAAAGCTATTTTGAAACCCTTCCAACTCTTCTTTCTTTCAATAAATTTGGTAGTGACATAAAGTATGCAATCTGGGAATGAAATAAAGTATCTAAACCCCAAACATCATTTTTAAAACCTTCAAATTTTTTGTTCTTAGATATATTTTCTTTGAAGAATCTTTTTCTTATACAGGGTACAAGGGTTCATGTAATCCCAGCACTTAATGAGGATACTTTTGAGTCTTAAGCCAGCCTGGGGTACACAGTGAGTTCCAAGCAAGCCTGAAAGTACATAAGGAGGTCTTGTATAAAATAAATAAATAAATAAAAAAAAACGAACCCTTCTCTTAATAATCTTTTTTATGTGGTACTGGGACTGCGCCCAGGGTTTACACATTGAGCTATATCCCTACATCTCTAGCCTTTTTTTTAGTTTTTATTTTGAGACAGGGTCCCTCTAGGAATGCTAAATCGCCCAGGCTGGCTTCAAACTCCTAGGGATCTTCCTGTGTCAGTATCACAGAGTGCTGCAATTACAGGTGTGCACCATCATGCCTAACTCTTTTTTTTTTTTTTTTAAATTTTGGTACCAGGGATCAAACTCAGTACCTTACACTTGTGAAGCAGGTGCTGGAACCATTGAGTTAAATCCCTGGCCCATGCAGAGCTTTTCACATTCTTGAGGGTCAAAGGTCCATTGACCCTCTGGAACTGGAAATATTCCATCCCTACTACTATCAAAACCTTTCTTTCCCCTCCTTTGAACCAAGATCAACCTCCATGTTTCAGAGTGTTCCCACTTGCCCTAGAGAGGAAAGAGTTACCTGTGTCTGAGCACATGGGATGCAATCTTTGGGTACAGGACAGGGATAGGTGTGAGAGGGTCGGGAGTGATGGCCAAAGGAAACACTGGCACAGGGGCACCCCAGAGCTCCAAGTGCCCTTCCCCTGAGGAACTCCACTTGGAAGGAGGAAGATAACTCCAACTGGGGAACAAGAAGAGATGACCCAACCAAGAAAGATCCAAATCTATGAGCTAGAAAAAACCAAGAAGACAGTTACTCTGAGTCATAGCATCCAATCTACCCTCTATATTTGTTCCCTCAGAATTATAGCTTGCTCGCTCCCTAGACCCATGCCTGTTAGACTCTGAAGAATCTGCATTCTCCCTACCTACCTCACAGCCCAGGATTCCAGTGTTATCTCTCACAAAGAGGCTTCCATCCCTGCGCTCTTGTTCCAAGTCCTGTGTTAGTGTCCCCAGAAGTAACAGCTGTTCCTGGGGCAGAGCGTTCCCATTTGTCTCGGCCTCTTGGACCCAAGTCTTATATGCACTACTGCTCCATGACAGGTGGCTACAGCATGGATGATGGCAGCTCCTCAGTTTTTGTATTGAGACAAAGCTGGAGAATGGAGAGAACAGAGGTTTTACAAGGCCAGTCCAAGTCTAGGAGAATACACTCACGTAGCTACAGTCCTCCAGTTCATAAAAGGGAATGTGAACTAAGAGATGTATATGATTGATGAGGATGGAGCCAGAGGAAAGGGCCTAATATAAGGAGGATGGGGTCTGGGTCTAGAGGCTGTGCATTACTGAGGGAAGGCAGAAAGCAGGTCTCTGTCAAATGATAGCTTGTGGGAAGCTGAAAGGGGGATCAAGCGCAGGGGTAACCTAACACTGAGCAATATCCTCAGTCCTCTGCTCTTTTTTGGACATAGTCTCACTAAGTTGCCCAGATAGGATTCAAATTTGTGATCTTCCTGCTTCATTCTCCCGAGTAGCAGAGAATATAGACATGCACTGCTATTCCCAGTGAATAATAACCTGAAAAAACAGACCCAGAAACAAGGGAATTTGGGAGGGCCTGATAAAGAGTGTGTGTGGAGAGTACTTTACATAATCTGCAAACAGCTCTCTTGAAAGTATCTCAGCTCTTAGCATCATGGAGAACTTCAATGGTCCCCAGACAGGTTTCCTTATTAAAACAGAACAGTGCTGGAGACTGGCTGGGAAACTGAGGCTTAGATGGAAAACTGGACATAATATAAATAGAAGTTAAATTATGAGTTAGGGATAGCTCAATAGTACAGTGCCTACTTAGCATGCATGAGGCTCTGGGTTCAATCGTCAATACCAAAAACATAAAAAGCTACAGATGTATGTTGGGGTGTGTAAACTGATATAATATCACTAGAGAACGCTGCAAAGAAGGAGTTTGATGGTGTGCATACCCTAAGAGTGAGCACCTCTTTTTGGGACCTGACTCTAGGAGAAGTAAAGGAGTGAAGGAGAATTCATCAGGACAGAGTTGTTCAGGAACTTTACCAAATCTCTAATATATCTTATGAAAAACAGGAGGTTGGGGATTTAGTTCAAATGGTACTATGCCCACCTTGGAACCACAAGGGCCCAAGTTCAATCCCTGATACCACAAAAAAGAGGGAGAGGGAGAGGAAGGGGGAGACAAGTAAAGCAAAGATGGTAAAATATTAATGTTTTTAATAAGTACATGACTATACTTGCTATTTGTATCAGATAAATCTTTCTCTCTCTTTTTTATTTTTGCAGTGCTAGGAATCAAATCCAGAGCTTTATGCTGCTAAACTAAATTATTTTCAAACACAAGACATTCTCAGTGGGACCCCAGCAATAGCACATAGATTTTCTCAATGGAAGAAACACTATATTGATTTACATTTTGACAAAGCAATGTTTGAAGAATCATTGGTCTAACTTCATAAATGAGAAAATTAAACAGAATGATGAAAATTATATTTTGAATAAAAGTACAAGTCAATTGTCCTCTAACCAAAATTCCTTTACTTCTACTGACTGACATAGGGAGTGAGACTGTACAAAGTGTTTCAAAATACCATAAACAGGGTAAGGAAGTGCCACGGGAAAAATATCCTACCTGAAGTTAATTTAGGCAATGACGAATGAGGGAAACTTTAAAAACTTAAACTTTAAAAAGGATAAACAAAAAGTGACTCTCCACATACACAGAGCAATTTAAAAGAAAAGCTACAGCTATGTATATTAATATGAAGTATAATGTTAAGCACAGAAGAGCAAATTATAGAAGATATGTAAGATACCGTCCCATTTATATAGAGTCTGAAGAGATATAATGCTCAGTTGGAGGCTCTGTAACACAATTATATTCATATTAAAATATAGAGATAGTGTAGGAATAATATATCTCATACTTAAGACAGTGGTTATTTCCATAAGGAAGAAATAGATTTCCTTTGGAAAAACTTTTCAGAGCCTCAAATAAGTTAATGACTCCTGTAAATCTCCTAGAAAAGGTTATATTTAAAGTCTTTCAAACTTTCTTGGCCACAAAGCAAACTCTTCTCTTGTGGTGCTTTATTAACATTGTCTACTATAGCATAGTATATGAAATGTAATGTAGTAAAAATCCCAAATTTATAAAAATTATTCTCCGATGTCCTTAATCTCAAGTCTTGTTTTTCTTTCTCTAAGTTTTGAGGTATTGGGAATTGAATCCAGGGCTTTCACATTGAGCTAAATTCCCAGGTCTTTATTTTTTCTTTTTAAGACACGGTCTGGATAAGGTGTCTAGGCTGAGCTTGAACTTGCAATCCTCTTGCATCAGTCTATTACAGCACAGTGATTATAGGCACATACAGCCTATAACAGCCTGAGGTCTTAAAAAGAACAAGCCAACTGGGCTGCAGTGGAAGATACCTGTAACATCAGCTACTCAGAAGACAAAGGCAGGAGGATCAAAAGTTTGAAGCTAGCCTGGGTAACAAGACCCTGTCTTAAAACTAAGGAAAAAAAAAAAAAGCCAAGTATGGTAGTGCACACCCATAATCGCAGCACTCAGGAGGCTGAGACAGGAAGAACACCAGGAGTTTGAAGTTAGCATATGCTATATACTAAACTGAAGGACTGCCTGAACTATAGTTAAGAACTACATGGGTTAAGGATAGCTTGAGACCCACATGGTCTCAAAAAACCAAAATAATGAAAATGATAATAATAATAATAATAAATTAAAATAAATACAGACAAACCTAAGGATGTAGCTCAGCACTAAAGTGCTTGCCTGGCATGCACAAGGCCCAGGTTCAATACCCAGTACTGAAAAAACAAAAATAAAAAAATAACTTGGTGAAGTCTTAAATATTTTTGAATCTTACTTTCCTAACACACAAAATGAAAAGATAGTACCAGATTGTTCCCCTACATTGAGAACTCTTTTTCCAAATTGTTTTTCTTTCTTCTCCCCTTCTTTTCTTCCTCTCATTTTTCTAAACCTGACTAAAGCCAGTTTAGGAAAAGAGCTGTAGGGAAATAGGAAAAGTTTAGCAGAAGGAAATGTGTTTAGACCACTTTGTTCTCCATTCACTCTTCTCACTTCCCTGTTTTTTAAGTATAGATCCTTCCTTTTCAATCCTAAATTCAATCTCCCTGCTAACCCTCACCTTTCTTACCTGTAGTTCAGGGGCAGTGCAAAACCCTGGCTCCTCTCCTGGGAACACCAAATCCTCTTCACACAGTCAATTACCAACTGAGTCAAATGAACATTAGGTTCCTTGTCAGCTGGACTAATGGCTTCTTGGATGAAGGTCTGGGCAGCTTCAAGCCAGGCTTGCTCCTGAGGAAAGTGAATCTAGTTAAAACACCTTCAGGACTAACTCGTTCACCAAATAGAACTTTTAGAATAAAGAAATAGGAAAAACAAAACAAAAAACAATACCAGAGAACATATAAAATGAAGAGAAAAAGTGTTTAGAATTTGAGGAAGACTTAGAAGCCTTAAACTAATTAAGTAATTAATTAATTAATTTTGGTTTTTTGAGACAGTGTCTCACTATGTAGCCCAGGCTGAACTCAAACTTGGTGTGATCTTCCTGACTCAGCCTCTTGAATGCTGGGATTACCGAAATCCACCACCAAGACTAGCAGAAGTCTTAGTTTAGACCTAGGGTGTAGCTCTATAATAGAGCATTTGCCTAGCATGCACATCTCCTTAGGTTTTATCCATAGCTCAACAAAAATAAGTTTTAGTTCTGCCATAGTAGCTCGAAGTGGCAATTCAGCTTGCATATTCCTTTTTTTTTTTTTTTTTTTTTGAGACAGGGTCTCCCTTTGCAGTTCAGGCTGGTCCTGAGCTCAGCCTCAAACTCACATCACAGAAATCCTCCTGACTCTGCCTCCCCAGTGCTGGGATTACAGGCGTGAGCCATCATACCCTGCACTGTGGTATGTGGTACTGATTGCTGCTAGGTGTGAGCCTCTACACCCAGTATTGTATGTGGTTAACTGGGGTTCGAACCCAGGTCCTTGCGTCTGCAAGACAGCAGAACCACTGAGCTAAATCCCCGGCCCACATCTTCCTTTTTTTTCTAAGAAACCTATAGTAATCCTTAAAGTGCTCACCCGGAAATACATTCTTCTGTGGACCCTACTCTGACCATCTCAGGCAGATTGCTGGAGCTCCCACAGCACTTTGTATATTCCTCTATTAGGAGTAATGACCACAGCCTAGTACAGTGTCATATCTGTAACCCCAGCCCTCAGCAGACTCTCAAGTTTGAGCCAGAATGGACTACAAGGACTTTTTCTCAGCACAAACAAACAAAAAGGAATGATGACTATCATGTTTAGTGCCTTACCATCTTATAGAGATTTGCTTCTAAAGATAGCAAGTTGAAAAGTAATAGGCAAAAGTCACCCTTTCAAAAATACTTTATTTTGCTCACACAAAATAGGTCATAATGCAGGGCATGGTGGCTCATGCCTGTAATCCCAGCATTCGGAAGCAGAGGCAGCAGGACTGCTATGAGTTCGAGGCTAGCTGGGCTACACAGTGAGGTCAGAGCTAGCCTGAACTACAAAAGTGAGACCTTGTCTCAAAATACTTTAAAAAAAAAAAAAAGGTCATAGTACTGTTTTGAAATGTGTATATGTAAATTTTTTCAGGTATATACTTTTGAGTCTACATATACTGAATATATGAAAGATAAAAATCCCAGTGAGCTTTCTTACCAATATTGAGACAGGTTCTTGCTAAAATGTCTGGGCTGAGTTCAATTCTCCTACCTCAATCTCACAAGTACCTGGAATTTTGCTTTGTTTTTTTGAGACACAGTCTTTGTGTGTGTGTGTGTGTGTGTGTGTGTGTGTGTGTGTGTGTGTGTGTGTGTGTCTGTCTGTCTGTCTGGCTCTGTTACTGGGGACCGGGGACTGACTTACAATTTGTGTTTGCAAGGCAGGTGGTGGTGCCACTAAGCTAAATCCCCAGCCAAGATGTGGGCTTACTGAGGAGGGCATGAACCACCTTTGTATATTTAACACGGCTTCTGGTTGCCATTATATATAATGCCAGGGGAGAAGAACAGCTTGGCCACTTTCCAGTATGGGTAGCTTTACTTTAAAATCCCCCAAGAGTTCAATGGCACTAGGGGTTAGACCTTTACCTACTCAGTAGCATTCCTAAACTATTATAGCTTCATCCTAGTTTTCCAAGGCTCCTCTATTGACCTTTTGGTCAATCTCCCCATTCAATAAATCTTCAGTAGCTTGAAAACAGCATGAAAAATCTGTTTTTAAATCTGAACATGGTGTGGCACAACTGATCCCAGAACTTCAGAGGTTATAATCTTAGCTCTTAGGAGGCTGAGTCAGGAGGATGGCCATGAGTTTGAGGTCAGCCTCTCCTACACAGTGAGTTTGAGGTCAGATTTTATCTCAACAGAGAAGAAAATAAAAGAAAGAGAAAGAAAAGAAGGAAGAAAAAAAGATTAGTGATCAAGTTCTAGATGACTTTAGGATTCTTGTGCATAGTCTCATCACTGACATACTCTTTTGCCCTAATTCTGTCAAATATTCTCTTTTCTTTTAGTTTTGGACCCTGGAACAGACTGTTACTCCAAACTGTCTCACCAACATACTCAAAGCTCAAACTTTTACTTTTTGTTTTCTCTTTTTTTTTTTTTCCAGTACTGGGGATCAAACCCGAGACACTTTATACCCTCAGCCTTTTAATTTTTCTATATTGGTATAAAATCTTGCTAAATGCCCCAGTCTGGCCTTGAATTTGTGATTCTCTTGCTTCAGCTTCACAAACAGCTGGGATTACAGACACACACCACCATGCTCACCTTCATTCCTTTTTAGTAGTTCATATTCCTATAAT
This sequence comes from Petromus typicus, assembly GCA_004026965.1. Taxonomy (NCBI): domain Eukaryota; kingdom Metazoa; phylum Chordata; class Mammalia; order Rodentia; family Petromuridae; genus Petromus; species Petromus typicus. Next base: position 105,077 of record PVIR01002164.1, read on the forward strand.
GACTTGTCTGTTGTCTAGCACCCTGCATACCACTGCTTCTCAAATATCACTGCCTCAAAATGAAATTAAGTTTTCTTAAAAAGGCAAATCCAGGGCTGGGGATTTAGCACAGTGGTTCTGGCACCTGCCTTGCAAGTACAAGGGCCCAGGTTTGATCCCTGGTAACCACATAGAGCAATGTCGGTTGTGGAGACTCGCCCACCAGCAATCAGAACCACATACCACAGTGCTAGGCATGGTGGCTCATGTCTGTAATCCCAGCACTTGGGAGGCAGAGGCAGGAGGATTGCTGTGAGTTCAAGGCTAAGCTCAGGGCCAGCCTAACTACAAAAGAGAGACCCTGTCTCAAAAAAAAAAAAAAAAGAAAACACCAAATCCAAGCCCAACATTGTAACACATGTACTTCCAGCACTCTGGGAAGCTAAGGCAGGAAGATGGTAAGTTCAAGCCCAGTTTGGGCAAAATTTAAGTTAAAAAAAAGGACTAGGAGTGTAGCTCCAGTACCGTCCCCCAAAAACAAACAAAACCAAAACCAAGCAAACAAGGTAAACTACAGATCTCATCTGCTGGCCTCAAATTCATGGGTTTTTGTGAGACAGCATCTTACTATATAGTTTAGGCTGGCCTGGAATTCATGGCAAGCCTTTTACCTCTTTCTCCCGAGTGCTAGGATTATAGGCATGTGCTACCACAACAGGCCAGATCTCACCTGTTGAAGCAGATGAGTAAATCTGTATTTTAATAAGCTCCCTGGAATGATTATGAACAGTATTAAAGTGAAGTGTAAAAATACTGCACAATAGCCAGGCAAGATGGCACATGACTGTATGCCAGGACTCAGGAGGCTGAGGGTGGAGGACTACTAGGAGTTCAAGGACAGTCTGTATTACACAGCAAGGCTGTGTCTCCAAAAAACAAAACCAAAACTAAACTATGTATTTTCCCTTCAAATACCTCATCTATTGGGTGACTCTGCTTTCCTCCTTTTGTAGTTTTGTTTTTGTTTTTTTGTGGTACTAGGGATCGAACTCGGGCCCTTGTGCTTCTAAGGTAGGTACGGTACCACATGATACCACTTGAGGGTCGATCTCCAACCCTTTCCTCCTATTTTAGCCATGCTGTTATCACTGAGTGACATTTCCCTTTTTACTTTATTTTAGAGTGCTTAGATGTCCAGGCTGGGCTTGAACTTGTTTCAGCTTTCCTAGTAGTTTAGGATTAGGTGAGCGATCATCCTGGAGACAGATTGACTTTAAACAGTCACCAATATTGTTCTTATATCTGAATCCTCTCTCCTGAGGTTTGGTCCTGTCCATCTAACAGATTCTCCACCTGTTCAATCTATGTAGCACATGCTTAATAATGACCTTTTCACATCTGCTCTTCTTTAATGAGTCAGCATTCTTAAATAGTTTTACCTTGAACCTGGCTATACTTTTTAAATTATCCAGTCCTTTAGATTCTGTAATACTCTTTTTATGGTTTTCAACTCTGGAATCTCAACACAGCTGCCAAGACGGGGACCAGTATCCTCTCACTGCATCCCCCCCTCCCCACCAAACTCGGGACCTCACACTTGCTAGGCATGCGTACACGGCGCCACTGAGCTACATCCTTGGCCCTTTCATAGTTTTGCAATTCTCCAAAACTGAAATCTCATCCACTCACTAATTTGCCTGTTTAACACCAACCAACAATTCCCAATAAAGTCGCCACCAATTCAGATATAGAAACAATGTTGGTGGCTCAGTAAATCTTGCAAGACTCAACTCTGTCCCCTCCATTACCATCCAATTTAACTCGGTTTTTCCAGACACTTGCTCTGTCTCCTCCTTTTTTTTTTTTTGAGACAGGGTCTCGCTTTGTGGTTCAGGCTGGCCCTGAGCTCAGCCTCCAACTCACATCACAATCCTCCTGCCTCTGCCTCCCGAGTGCTGGGATTACAGGCATGAGCCACCACGCCCGGCACTGTGGTATGTGGTACTGGTTGCTGCTGGGT